>LAZP02000321.1:0-23470 GCA_001272575.2 Ophiocordyceps unilateralis | reverse complement strand
TTTTTTTTTTTTTTTTTAACGTGGCGTGAGGCTGCAAAAAGCCATACGCCATGTTTCTTCTTCTTCTTCTTCTTCTTCTTCCCTTTGTTCTCTTCATCCCGTGAGAGCTGGGTTTTTGTTCCTGTCGAGGCGAAGTGCATGCAGGAGGCTGGCCATCCTGCAGAGAGACCAATCGGCTCGCTGCCAAATTGATGGGCGTCATGACTAGAAAGAGAGAGAGAGAGAGAGAAAGAAAACTTGAACGTCGTCGTCGTCGTCTCGATTGGTGAGGCTGTAAAGGGACATGTTCATCACTGCCTTCTTCTAACCCTCGGTAAATAAGATGGCCAACAACGATAACCTCGTCGTCTCCCCTCAAGCCACCACCATCACCACCACCACCAGACCGTGGAGGCCTCCTCCGCCACTGGTGTCTTACCCCCATCCTTGCAAGCATCATGGGGGTGTGTCGATCGCATATTGCATGGTTATAAATACTGCCGGTCCATCTTCCCCAGCTGAAACCCCAACCCAATCGGTACCGCCCCATGGATCCCTTCTCCATCTGCGTAGCAACGGCGACGCTGGCCGAGTTGTCAATCAAGGTAAAAGAAGGCTTTTGCAAAAGAAAAAAAAAAGAATCCGTCCTTAACCTTCCAAACTAGATAGGATCAGCTCTATGGGACTTCAGCAAATGCGCAGCCAACGCCCACTCCCAGGTCGAGGGCCTCGCCCAAGAGGTCTCGATGCTGACCGGATCCCTGACGTCGATCGAGAAGACTCTCATGAGGTTTCAGTCTCAATCTCCGTCCCGCGCACTGGCCGACCAAGATGTTCATCATCAGTGTCGCTTGGCTCTGAGAAACTGCGAGCTCACGTTGGATGAACTGAAGGAGCTCGTCGATGCTATCAAGAAGACGGCTGCTTCCAACCGGTTGTGGAGATTCAAGACCGCCATCGACCTTAGCACGCACAGCGGTAAGCTGGACGAGTTCCGGGCAAAGATGAACCGGTCCAATGCCGCTCTGCAGACGATGCTTCATACCCTCATCGTGTTTGCTTGTCCCCCTTCTTTGTCTTGTCTCGTCTTGCCAGTAACCCAGGCTAAGCCAAAGAAATCAACCTTCCTTCAGCTCGCTTTCTCTCCAAAGCAATCTATCCCAAAACCGCATCGTGGCCGACTTAAGGAGACTCAACACGTCCATCGAGAAAGTACGGAAGCTTTCGATGCAGCGTGAAAGACACGACGATGCCGATGACAGAGCGAGGCAAAACCTCCGTCATCTCGCCCAGGCAGCCCGCAACTTTCACTCCGTCGCCAGCGTTCAGGGGGGGGAAGGCAGCAGCGTGACGGCGTCGTCGTGGCGTCGAGACGCTGTCATGACTACTAGTAGTGTCGTCGTGGGGGACGACATGAGTTCCCTCCGAAGGATGAGACTGCATGATTATGTCTACAGCAACGTGACGGAAGTTGAGGATGACGATGATGGCCTCTTGTCGCAGATGCCTTTGGTTCAAGTGCTCGAAGACTTCGCCCTGGCGCACATGAAGAGGCGAAGATTCCATCAAGCCGCCGACTTCCTCCAACAAGCCATCCTACAACAAAAGAAGAAAGCCGTCGACGACGACGACGACGACATGCTCATCCGCCTACAGACACGACTCGCCCTATGTCACCTCTTCCAAGGCGACAGAGACAACGTCGTAGCGACGGTGACCAAGCTAGCAACAGCAGCAGCAGCAGCAGACGAAAACGACGACCAATCATCATTCGGCCTCGACGTCTATAACCTCATGCACGCCCTGGCTTTGACCTATCTGGCCGAGTACGACTTCGACGGAGCCGAGAAGTGGTGTAGACGCGCGCTGCGGGCCAAGGAGAAGCTTTTGGGCATGAGTCACGCCGAGACGTTGGAGACGCTGGGGCTGTTGGCTTGGATCTATAAGATGAGCGATAACCTGGTGATGAAGGAGGTTATTCGACGCATCATGCCCATCGGTTTCCGTTATTCCCATCCTCCGGACGAGCTGGCTTTTATAGCTCGTCATACCCGTCTTCTCCCTATCGAATTGGCTTCCTGGAACTCTTTCATCATCCCCGACGTCGTCGTCGAGCTAGACGGCCAAGAGGCCATACACCACACCACCACCACCACCACCACCACCACCACCACCATGGCCTGTGTGGAAACCCAAGTCAAGACAGCAGTATCCCGAAGCGAGAAGCTCCTCGTCGACACCAGCAAAGAGGTCGTCATCAGGCCGGAAATCACCGTCGACGACGACGAATGCGCGGCCAAGCCTCAAGGTTCCGACATCAAGCGCCGTCTCGCTCAGATGCTCCGTACCGCTTCTATCCGACGGGCTGTCTCCGACCCTCCCCCGATGATGGCCGAGGCCGGAAAGGCTTCCGTTTCGGGTGAGATGATGAAGGGCTGGCTGCGCTCGAGGCGTGAATCCGTCCTCCGCAAGTCCAAGTCGTTGTCTCGACACGCTCGCCTGTCTGGCTCCGTTGTCGAGAGGCCGGTGGTGGCCAGTGTCGAGGCTGACTTGGAGACTCTGGACGCTTGGCTTGCCAAGACTTGTCGTCGTCGTCTCTCCGTAGACACGGACTATCAACTGGAACATGTCCTTGACAACAACAACAACAACAACAACAAACAACCCAGTCAGCTTATGTCCTTTCCCGTCTTCGAATTGGAAGGAATTCATCGACCCGAGCCAGAGGAGGAGGAGGAGGAGGAGGAGGACACCGAGACGGTCACCATCATCGGCACTCACAACCGCCGACATCAAGGCACCTCATCCGACTCCTCCTCCTCCTCGACGACGACAGACGCCGACCGGAGTCTCCATTCCAGAGTTTCGCAGCCGGTCCCACGAGACACTTTAGTGAACAATAAGACGGAACCGGTCCGTGAACAGACGCAGTGCCCAGCGGCTGAAGAAGAAGAGGAAGATGATGATGATGAAGAAGAAGAAGAGGAAGAAGATGTCGAGCAGGCCAGAAGAGCGGCCGTTGCGTTAGCGTGTGTCCTGGTCATGATGATGTGTTGTAGCGGTGCATCGTACGAACGCATGGAGCCCCAATTCATCATCAACCAACAACACAAAGAAGCAGACGAGGATAGACATCAACTCCAACGACACCCCGAAGGCGACGACGCATCAGGCGCAGAACTTCACGACGCCATCATCACCATCCACGACGACACGAACCAGACAGAACACACCAACCACCACTCGGGAGGAGTAGTCATGACTTGCACCAAACACCCCGAGCAAACTCCACCAGATGACGACAACGAAAGCTCCGAATCCAACAACCACCATCAACTAAGCAACGCAGCAAAATGCCTCGAAACGACCAGCGGCGTGAAACGAGCCTTCTCGTGGCTGAAACACGACGACGTCGAATACATGTCCCGAGTCTGTTGTGCCCCTTGAACCCAGACCAGCCCCCCTTCCTCCTGAACGGGCTCGCTTCATGGGGGCGGGCCGCTGCAACACGGCAATCCAGAACCTCTCACTCCTTGAGAATTGCTATCAAAGTTCCCCCGGACGCATGATAGAGGCTGAAATCGCCTTGATCTTCTCTCTTTTCTTTTCTTTTTTTTTTTGTGGCGGAAAATCCTGGCCTGGCAAGGTCGAGCAGGAAGGAGGAGAAAAGAAGGCGATTCACTCGGCCTCTCGAAAAGATTGCCAATCGCGAAACCAGAAAAAGCCCATCTTTCTTTTTCCCTGACTCAACTTCCCCCCCATCTTATCCTTCCCCGTAGTCGGCCAAATGTAGGTAGAAGAAGAAAGGGTTGACTGCTGCGATGCCGGCTTAGTGAAGGCCAAGTTGCGTCGGGATAGATAGATGGATATCGCTCTTCGTCTCTATCGTCGTCTAGTAGTTAACCGATATTCTTAATTACGAAAAAAAGACTGCATCGCTAACAAAGGCCCCTTTTTGCTGTTACCTTGTAGAGCTGTTTCGTACTGCGAGTAGAGGAAGACGACACTTTACACTTCATCCAAGCCTTTCCAAGTTCGTCTCAGGCATTTATTTTCGCTGCTCTTCTTCATGGCAAAAAGTAAATGTCTCGCCAAGACATGCCATGTATGAATCGCCACCGCTCAGCGAGAGCGGCAAATTCAACTCACCGTTCCCTTGCAACCATGTCTTGTCACCGTCAAGACACTCACGATGCTCGTAGCAAAAGGAGCAGTAGACTCGTTCCCTTATAACTACATCTTATTACTATCAAGACACTCACGATGCTCGTAGCAAAAGGAGCAGTAGACTCGTTCCCTTATACCTACATCTTATTACTATCAAGACACTCACGATGCTCGTAGCAAAAAGAGCAGTAGACCGAATTCTATTTGTTTACTGTTCCATCCCCCCCCCCCCTCCGTCTATTCTCCAGTCGCCTCGTCTTGAACAATAATGGTCTATACTACACCACAGAAAAGAGAGTTTCCATCGTGGAGCCTTTTAGCCTTTGCAGCTTGCTTTATTAGCACCAATTACCTCGCACGTCCCGTGGCACTCCCGACAAATGAAAGTACATTTGGTGCCGGGCGGGCAATCGAGGCCGAGCCGCCCTCCGCATAGTACGTGCATTTTCCGGTTGGGAAACATTGGCCGCGCGGGGAGCTTTGCAGGTCTCATGCGTGCCTCGTCGAACATTGTCGGTGCCATGCTTGTCTCGTCCAACATGATAGGAGGAGCCTTGCTTGCCTCGCCGACCATGGCCATCGTCTCTTCCACCTTGGTAGGCTCGTCACTCTTCCCCACAGCGACAACCGTTTCGTGCGACGCCACGGGCTGGCCATCAGCGGGCAGAGCGAAAGCGCCTAGCGTCAAGGCCATCAAGATGATCTTTGCGAGCATTGTCTCCAACATAGGTCTTGTTTCGGAAAGTCGTTGTATGGGATGATGGCGATGATGACGACCCGGTAACTAGTGCGAATAAATAGGTAATTAGCAGGCGACCCGCCAAGTGGCTTCATGGTATTTATGTCGGCACATGTATGTCCAAGTTATGTGCTGCGAACTTTTGCGCACGTAAGGGGGAATTCTTCTACCAAGCTCCTTGGAGGCTTGGGAGAGCATCTCGTGACGCTCGCAATCAGGTCCGATGCCACTCTCCCTTGCATCCGCGACACATACCGACTCGCAAAACATGAGCATGTAGGGCAAGTACAAGTGGCCTTACCAAAATACGAACGAGATGCTCGTGGCGAGCCCATTTCTCGTCCACGCCATTTCGTCCGCAGAGGGGGGAGAGAAGCCCCCTATGGAGTGTTCAGAGAACGATGCAATCTTGGTTAGTTCTTCTGAGTGATGAAGAGTCAGCCAACCAACCATGCCGACAGAGCCCCAAGCCGGCGACTTTATACCTTGTCGACTGCCTCATCTCCAGTATCCACGAGCCGCAGATCTTCAACCGGTCACGGACGGTACAGGCGCTGAGCAATCTGAATTTCTGATATTCCGTGATGGGTATAGTGCTGCCAAACCACCACGGGAACTCAGCCGGGTCCTCTGGACAGGTGCCAAACGTCCGTATCATCCGATCCGTGAGCCACGGCAGGCGTTTTTCTTTGGTTCGCGCGACGAAGCCCGTCACGAACCGCATCAAGCTCTGCGTCGTCATCGTGTTCAGATCCTCGACCGTCTCGGGCAACTCGGCGCCGAATTGGCTCCAAGAGGTCCAGAATGGAGCTTCGGCCGACGACTGCCCCTGGTTTTCGACCAGGTCGCCATCGCCGTGAGTGCCTGCAGCGCTGTCGCTGGCGTCGTAGCCTACCTCGGCCGCCTCCATCGCCTCCTCTTGCTGTAGGCCGACATCGTCCATGCGCTGTGCGTTTCCCACGTAATAGCCGTCACGTTGAGTGTAAGACAGGATACGGAAACGGTAAAGCCCCACGGTCTCAATCATACTGCGACCGTCGGCATAGTAGTGGACTTCGATGATCTGCAAGAGAATCCCCATTTGATAGAAATCGTCCTCGCGGATGGGTTCTTGTTGGCGCGGCAAAACCATGCCGAAAGTTTGGTCGCCTTGAAGGACGCGTTCGATCATGAGGCGGTACCTCGACTCATAGATATGGAGGAACATGGGCATAGAGGGAAAAGACAAGGAGCAGACTAAGAGGGGGATGAGGAGGGGATGCTGCGTCGCCGCACTCTCGAGCGCAGCCGATTCCTTTCGACCGTCCAGCTCGTCCTTCCAGAATGTTTGCGTGATGCCGACGATGCGCTCATTGGATGGACATACACCGGGCTTGAGGAGCGGGTCCACGCCCAGCTCGCGGCGGCAAACGGGACAGCGTCGGGGTTTGGTGAAGACGCAGAGCAGACAGGCGCGGCAAAAAGTATGGCCACATTCGGTCGTTAGGGGGTCGTAAAGAAGGCCGTAGCAAATCTGACAGTCCATCTCGACGCGCATGGTTTTCTGCAAGGTGCCGAGGACCCTGCTGTCGCACTCGTCGGCTTTCTCCCGGGAGGCAGGCTCGTCGTAGAAAAGGGCGTCGGCCTTGAATGGGAGTTGTTTGTGCGCTGCAAGGGTCCAAGTCGCCACCAAGCGTGAGCCGGGGATGAGCTGAGGACTTGTCATCAATGACTGAGCGGCTTGGATGCCGATTCTCGTAGACAGCTTGAGCCTCAAAGCGTTGACTTTGCCGCGATTCATCTCGGTGTGGACGAGCCAGGCCACCTTGTTGAGAATGACGTCACTGCTGCAATCATCGCTGGCATGCACCTGGCCACACTCAGAGAAGGGACAGCGGAATCCCTCCTGGCGATATGGCAGCGCCGGGTAGCTCACGCTGGTGCGGATGAAAGTCTCTGGCAGACAGGTCTTGCAAATGCTGCGGCCGCAGGGGAGACTGATGGCATGTTTGTAGGGGGCTGAGCATTGGGGACATTGGAAGAGCCGGACAACGTGGCGGGCCTGGTCAGGATGCGGCCCGAATTTGGTTTGCGGCGACTTTTGACGTCGTTGGAGCTCGTCGTCCTCGCTGGTGGTGAACCAGTTGTCTGCCGCCTCGTCCTCGTTGGCGGCGGCCCGGCTGTCTGCCGGTCCCGGCTGAGGAGCGGACTCGGCCACATCTGGCTGGTCGGGGGACATGAACGGTAGTCGGACACCAGAACGTCAGCCGTCTTGTTCGATGCTGGCCCGGCAGAAATTGTCTATAAAGAGTCGGCAATGAACTTGTTGATACTGGATTGCGAGATGATGGTGATTTGCGTCGTCTCTTTGGGTAACGTCAGCGGTAGGAGTCACGGGGATTGTTGTGGGAGTCGATGACGGATGCTCTCTCCGGATGACTATCTCGGGCGCAAGATAGTTATAACAGAAAGTCGAGACAGGAAGCCACTACCTCTCTGACCAGGGGCAGGCCTCATGACGCTGAGGTTTTGCGGGTCTGCAGTCGTGTCCGCTGCACGGCCGTTGAGAAGTCGCTACCTCGTCGCTAAACAGCAGGTACTGGCGTAAATCAATGATGCTGGTTTCCGAGCCCAAGCCCTTTTCAGGCGCAGCGAGGGGGGCCGATGTGTGGAATGAGGGGGGACGGGAAGGAACTCTCTACAGTACGAAAAGACGACCGCTTCCTCTCAGCAATCGCCTCCCCCCCCGGTGCGGAGAATTGCCGAGCTAGGCGCTAGACGCGTACTGTCTTATCAAGTACCTCCCCTGCCATCACAGGGCTCCGAAGCTTCTTCCATACAGTGTTCGTCTACCATGACCTCCTTGTGGTGGGCAGAAATCTGCTTAAGTGCAGTCATGAGCCGAAAACAAGACAATCACTGCCTCAAAGAGTCTGGTACTGCAGAGCCCTCGGCGGAAGGGAAAAAAAAAAGTGGATATATTGGGAGAGCAACAAGGCGATCGCATAAGGCCATCTACGATCCCAGTCAGCAGACGTCGCGTCAGCGATCCGGGGGGGGTTTGAAGCTGTCTCCTGACACATGTCGAGCTGAGGCACGTTCGCGTACAAGTAGACAGACAACCGACGAACCTCTGCTGTTGTGAAAATACACGAACGGCATATCATGGTATCCACGATACGGTCAATACCTTTCTAGTCGCCTCTTTCGTACAAAGACGTTCTGTAACAGACCTGCGTGACAAATGCCTGTCTGACGTCACCGACTTTGTGAAGGCACCAATCGGTCGATGCAACACAATCACACTGTTGGTCGTTTCTCATCTGTCACGCTCTAGACCTTCGGATAAACTTTTATCCATGTCACTTCCTTCTCATTCAGGCTTGTGGGGCTGTCAAGTTGTTATTCTCACCACCAGCTCTGTCTATGACGACTCCATATACCATCGCCGAGGCAACGCCAGAGGTCTCTGCCATGACCGCTCTTCGACTAAACAGCATAATCGTTTGTTTCTAGCTTTATCTTCTCGAGCCACACTGTATAGGAGCCTGTACGGACGAGCGTGCGATTACCAGAAGCCCAAATGGTGACCAGTGGCACTGCAACAGATTTCACATGCCAGTGCTCATCCGACTTATCCACCAGCTTCTTTCTTTCATCATCTTCAGCCATTGCTTCGACGAAGACACTGAATTGAACAAGCTCTCGTCCCGGCTGACAAAGACGATGATGATATTTCCGTGATTCCCTCATCCTCGCCCTACACCTGCTTGTTTCAAAAAGTGTGACCTCGGTACCTAGGTACTTGTACGCTCGCTGTGTCTGCCTCAGGCCCCCCGATCGATGCCCACGCTTATCAACCCTTTCCACCGGATGTGAAAAAAAAAAGAAGGAAAAAAAAGGAGACTTTCAGCTTTCTCTTCATCGTTGGCAACCGTTCCGACGATGATGACTGCTGCAATACTGCTTAGCCGACTGGTGGACACTTCGACGCACTCGGTCAGAGTCAGCGAGCGCAATGCCGACTGGAAAGAGATGACGATCCGGTGAAGAGCCGGGTGAACAATCCAACATCGCACACAGCCTCATCTGCATGGCACACGCTCCATCTGAAGAGAGGCTGTGCGTCGTGTTGGGTTTTCGCCGCAGTGCCCACTTGCCTTGGTTATCGACAGTCATCGGACGCCTCCCCAACGCCCTCTGACACCGGCCTTTTCGTTCAACGCCAACCGCCTCCCAATGTTTCCGAAACACACGCAGCTGTTGAACAGTACGCTGAGCATCCATATGCCCGTCTCGACAGTCTCTCGGCTGGCCAGCCCCCCCAGAACGGCCGAGGGCATACCGTGCACCATGGACGATGCTGACATGTTGCGCCCGGCCAATGCGTGCGGCAGTGCTCTGCTCGGTGCGGGCATCATGCTCGGGTTCACGCTGAGGAGCACTACCGATCCAGCCACGCCCACTCCCGCCGAAAGGAGCAGGCCGACTTTGCTCCGGTCAATCAGCCACCATAGCAGCGGATTGGCGAGGGCGAGCGTGGCCGAGATTTGCAGTGTCGAGACCCACGAGAGCTTGCGCTGAATCCATTGCTGCGTCAGCGTCGCGTCTCCCAAGCGCGCGGAGAACGACTTACAATGGCAAAGACAATACCGGCAAACGCTCCGATGGCACGCATGACAAGTGCCCAGTCGGTGCCCGGCCCGAGACTCTCTGCTGGAATCTCATCAGCGTCTGTCTCGGCCGCCAAGGTGTCGTCCCATAGCTTGTCGAACCAGGGCAACAGCGATCCGAGGATGGCGCCGAATGCGCCCCAGCAGGCGAGGTAGTTACAGCTGAGTCCCGGCTTGACGAAGCCCTCGGTCAGGTGTGTGCGATACCGCTCGTCACCGTGAAGCCGGGTCACCAAGACACCATAGCCGCTACCGAGGAGGAAGAGGAGCACAACGCGTGCACTGAGTGCAAACGCAGAGCTCGAAGTCGGCGAAGGCAGCGGCGTGTTGACGGCTATCCGCTGCGGCAAATTCGAGCGGTGACGCATCAGCTGGTATGTGGCGTCGTCGAGACTCTGTGGCCTTGCGAGCGTCTGGGCGCGCGTACCCCAGGGAGTGTCGGCGTCATCGCGGTCGACCAAAGAGCGGTCACAGCCGTCAGACGCGGCCTGCGAGTAGATGCCCATGAGGGTGGACGACGTGAGATTCATCAACGACTTTTGACGGCTGAGCGAAGCTGCATCGGACTCGAGGAAGCCAGCGGCTAACGGGTCTTGCCAGCCGGCATCCGTCAACTGCGCATCGTCGTCTTCGGAGGGAGGCGTGGCGCTGATGAGTTTCAAGCTAAAAGGTCGTCGGGGGATAGGCCGCAGAATCGTGGGGCCTTCGTCGGGCATGATGGCGTCGTCGACCCGAGGCCCCTGGAAGCTGGCCAGGCGAAAGCGTCCTAAGAGCCTCGATTCGGCCGGTTCGATGAAAGGAGCTGGGGCGCGGGTGCTGAGGAGTGGAAGCACGATGAATTCAAAGCTGCGTTGCGGGCTGCGATCAGGCGAGAAGAGCGCAGCAGCAAGGGACGAGCGGTCCTAATATCAGGGAGTGGTCGGAAGGGGCGGGATAGGGGCAATATGAGGCTGAGACGGCCTAAAGTGACGAGGAGTGGTGGCGAGCGGAGTCGGTTCGCGGATAGTGCCGACGAAATGGCCTTGTGGCCCGGGTGAAGGTACTTGATTTATCTTGATGCTTTCCTTTTTAAATCCTTCTTTTTTTTTTCCTTTCTTTTTTATCCCGAACCCCCAAAAAAAATGAGACTTTCACATGCTCGAGGCGTCGGTGCGGTGCGGAGTTGGGCGCTGCAGGTCTCACACTCCTCCAGTTCCGCCCTCGAAGCCCGCTTACTCATCCGACCTGGAATGTGGGTGGGGAGTGGGGAAGCATAACAGTAAGCGACGAGTTATTTTTCCCACCTCTTTTTACCTCTCTTTTGTTCCTCTTTCTCTATCTCCGGCCGGTCCAGTATAGCAAACTTGACATATGTACCTACCTAGGTAGGTTGGTTAAGTGTAGGTAAGCATGTAGCAGCCGGCGGGATTCATGCATGCAATGGCACATGACTGTTTGCTAGCCCCGCCCGCCTGCAACGGCTGCCTGACGAAGCGTGCTGCAAGGACGGGTAGGGAGAAGGATGGGGTTGGGGTGCTTTTTTCAGCCCTGCTTAGTGGGGGGGGGCCGGCATCGGCGGATGGGCCGGGATGCCGGGGCTTGTCTTCCGGGTGGGTAGAGAGTAATTACTTCCAGACCTACCTGGGAATCTTGTTGTTAGAACTGCAAGAAATATCCAACAAATGACCGACAAAAAAAAGTCTTGTTTATTTCATCTCAACGACTGCTTTATATTGTTCCATGACCATGCCGCTTTGTTCACTTGCATGAAACGCAGGACTTCTTTGTTCATACTTGCAGGCATGTAATGTAGATGCATACTCCCAAAGCTCATTATAGGGCACTAAAAGAAGGTTACCTGGGCTGGCGTTTTCTGCACCATCAATACCTGGGCCCTCTTTGACAGTCCTTATCTTTGTGACTCGTCTGCTACACTTGTAGTATAACTGGAGGGCCAGCTACAAGGCAAGAGATAAGATCATCGGGCCGGATGTTTTCCGCCCACCACCGTCGAGTGACTTTTTCGCGTCTTGACATAAAGAGTCGTTGGCAACTGCAGAGATGATCTATACAGACGAAGCTAGACAAGCGCAGCCAATTCCAGCCTCAAAGCTTTTTCATAGCTCGGGGGCTTCAACTCAACTCGACATACTAATGAGTCGTTTTTTTTTTCCCTTGTGGTTACGGCTTACGGGGAATAGTTACTCTGACTTTACAATCCCATTGGATTTACCCCTGAAGGCTTTCTGCTCTCGGGTATCGCGCACGGCCTGGCTTGTCAAAATTTTTTAGTTCTGCAACCCTTTGTTTCCATGCGATTTGATAGGCTTCAGCCCGCGTGGACAATACAGTCATCAGCTAGATGGTACATACAACTCACCGAGGCAACGCACGGTCGAAAAACTCATTTCATCGCTTGAACAACTGGTGCAACACCGCTACAGACTGCCCCTTCCACGGCGAAAACGATGATCCAAGGCGAGGTGATTTTTTAAAAAAAAACCCCCCGTCACGTCGACCCTCAATCGTCGGGGTTCCTGATTGAAGCTCACTGTTGATTAGTTGCTGTCAGGTCGACCGTTGCGACAATGCAGATGCGTGAGGCATAGAGGCACCACGGCTTTTCCTCACGTTATGACACTAGTTACTTCGAAAAGGCAAATACTAATAGCAGTGTTTGCTATCTCCATCACAAAAGTATTCGAGGCAATTGGAAAAGTTTCTAAATCGGGGTGTTTTGATAGCTTCGTAGCTTATATCAGGGTTTGTACTCTTAAACCGAACTTCTTTGACATATGGAAAAATTTATGCCCATGTTAATATAATATAAAAGGGCCTTCTAATCTACCAAGTACTTAACCCCACCTGTCTTTAGGTTTTATAAGCCCCCCTATATCCAACCCCAGGATGCGCCAGAATACGGGGACAATAGCGGCAAGCAGTCAAGGCATACCAACCAACCAACCTTCTTCACTCTTTTTTGTTTCTTCTGCTAGCCCGCTGTCCCAGTACTTTACTTACCTACATGCATCTATTTTGTGTATTAAGTGTGATGGGCCTAATGCATGATGCAATGCACAAGACTGCACCCCCCCCCCCCCCCCCAGGTAGAACTTCGTCGTCATCGTCGCCTGCAACGGCTGGCTCCCCCAAACCCAATGTGGCTGGCTGCTGGGGGGGGGACGGGAACGATCCCTAGGTAGGTAGGTAGGTAGGTAGGTAGGTAGTCCCTTGCTCTGCGGGGGAAACGGGCGGTATCGGCCCATCGGCTTGGATGGATGCTTGGACGGATGCGGCAGCAAGGGACATTCCAGCCCGGGTTACTAGCTTGTCTGCGTCATGACGGAATTCCTGCCTAGTCGTCGTCGTTGTCGTCGTTGCTGTTGTTGGGCATCAAGGCGCGCGGAGGGGAGAGCGGAGGGGACGGTTACGAGTCATTTATTTACACGGGCAGGTCAGCGGCTTCGGCGAGGCTGATACAGCCCAAAGAGGGTTCCGAGGAGAAGAGCCTTCGATTTGAATTGCGGAAAGTAACAGAATCGGTATGATTTGACATTGGAGCTGAAAACGCGTCACTCGTCGTCTTCATCGTCGTCTTCATCCTCATCCTCATCCTCCTCGTCTTCCTCGTCCTCGCTATCCTCCACGCCCTCGGGCCGCGCAAGCATCATAAACCCCGTCAGGCAGGTGATGCGGTTATGCGTCTCGTACGTCCCCAGCAACCTACCAACCTGGCCTGCTTCCGCCTGCGTCTTCGTCCCAACTCGCCCCGCCAGCTGGCTCGCTTCCGTCCGCCACAGCCAGATCTTGCCGTCGCTGCCGCCTCCCGCCAAGTACAGCGCGTCGCCATCGCCGCGCACCGCCGCAAAGTCCTTGATGCGTCCGTTTATGCCCGCCGGCCTGCCTCCGACTTGGCCCACCGGTCGAGCCGTCCGTAGCGTCTGCGGCTTACCTTGTGGTGAGTTTGAGGGTGCCGACAGGTCCTCTGCGCGGGTCGAGAAGAAGATGATTCGACCGTCCTCGGTTGAGACGCAGAGTAGGCTCAGCTCGGCGGCCTCGTCGACTGTCACGTACGTGAACTGGTGAAGCTTGGTACGCGCCGCTGCTGTCGTCGTCGCCGTCGCCATCACCCGGCATTTGGGCACGCTGTCCATGCCAAAGACGACAATGTCTCGATCGAATCCCACGGCGAACTCGTCGGCCCCGTCGGCGCTGCCCCAGACCACTTTTCGGCCTTCGCCAGTCGAGTGTCTCCCTTCGCCAATCTCCTGCAGCATCGCCTTGCCAAAGTTGAGCACGCCAGCCTTCTTGCCCGTCACCAGGTTCCACAACCGCATGCAGCGCTCAGCCTTGCTGACGCTGATCATGAGCTTCATGCTGGGGTGGATAGCCAAGTCGTTGACGCCCGACGGTGTCGCCCCCAGCGGCGCCGTATCCCCGCTCGGTCGTCCCTGAGCCTTGGGCACAGGTGCCTTGATGGTGCTCAGCACCGACCAGTCGCGCGTGCGCGTCACCGCCATCGTCGAGTCCTCGCTGGCAGAGAGCAGCTTCGACCGTGTCGGGAACCGCAGCGATGTGATGGTCGACGCATGGTGCAGCAGCGTCCCCAGCTCACGGTTCTTGCGGCTCTCCACGATCGGTCGTGGCGCCACTTTGGCTAGTTGTTGGCTGTTTTTGGCGCTCGGTGGGTGCGCAGACAGGTTGTAGACGTTGATTCTCTCGTCTGTACTGCCAGATGCGAGGAACACCTTTTGCCTCTGTCCAGGGACCGGCGCTGATGGCGGCGAGACGGCAACGCAGCGGATGGCTGATGCGTGCGCGTTGAAGAGGAACGTGTCGGCAAATTCGGCCGCGTCACCACTCACCCCGATGGTCGCCGTCAGCCCGTGCAAGACCTGGTCGTAGGAGCCTGCAACGATCTGGATCGTCTCGGGTGAGGCTGACGACTGTTGCTGTGTTGCTTCGCCCGCCGCCTTTGCTTTCTTGCCAGGCTTATACTCTGCACTTGTGTCGCCGCTGCCGGCTTTTCTCTTTCGTTTCGCCATCATCGCGACGACTTGCCGCTGTTGCGGTTGCATTGTCCGAGTCCAACAAGCCATCGACTCGGCTTCCACGCAAAAAATAATAAAAGCGGGACCCCGCCCAGATAAGATAAAGACCTGGTAGCACGTGAATCCGGGACCGACTCACATTTGGCCAACAGAGAAGCAGCATCGCGTCGAACCGACTCTATATCTCGCGCTAGATCTACTCGCCAGCATGCTTTCCGCCGGGGGAACGCTCCGTCTATCATGCCGCATCTTTATGCTAGCCATCATCAGCACGTCACTTCTCGTCAACCCGCGCAGTCTCCCTCGCCAGGTAACGGATCGTCACCGCCGAGCAGCCGCCATGGCCTCCAGCTCCACCGTGTTGAGGCTGGGAAACCGCTTGGCGAATTCCTTGATGTAGTCCTCCTTTTCCTTCGCCGACATCTCCAGCACAGGCTGGCCTGGAAGATCCGCCGCCATCAGCACTTCCGGCTGCGCACCCTGGTTTCTCTTGGCCGGCGACGGCGGTCGAGCCCCGGTGTGCGTCTTGTTTAGATGCACCGGCTTCTTAGGCGCCGCCGGCCTGTTTCCCGTCGGCTTAATGGGCATCGTCGCTGCGGAGGATGATGATGATGTGTCGGCGTTGGCCTTGGACTTGAGCCCGTCCGATGAGCTACGTGGTAGCGATGGTAATGCTTTATCCTTGTCCGTATACTTGCCGTAGCCCTCGGCCGTCCTCTGCACCTGTGATGGCCGCTGCTCCTCTTCCAGGAGGCTCTGAACCCGGCTTTGTATGGTGGCCGACCTGGCGACAACCCCTCCTTTCCTAGGCCCCGAAGCGCCCTCGCCGGCGAGTCGCTTCCTGTACTCGGCTTGTGCCGCCGCGACTCGTTGCTCCTCCTCCTCCAGCTGACGGCGCTCCATCTCACGTCTCATTTCCGGCGTTGTCTGGTCGTCATTCGGTTCGTCGTCGCTGCGCCGGCCAGTAACTGTGGAGCCGACGACTGTCGTCGACTCGAGGCCACCATTGCCTTCAAACCGCTTGAAAGTATCCTCAAACTTGCCGACAATCTTCTTCTTCGGCCCAGATGGCGGCGCCGCGTTGAACGAGTTGGGACCGTCCGATTTCTCCGCTGGCTCCGGGCCGGAACCATTCAAATCTATCAGATCCGAGGCGGCTGAGGCCCGCGTGTTACCACCGGAACGTGCCGTAGGTTTGGGGCTCGACGACGGCTTGAGCTGCGACTCGCGAGACCCCGGACGTCCCGACCCGGTCTGCGCCTTGGGTGAATCTCTTTCTCTGACAAATGCGGCAGTGCTTGATTCGAGCAGGCTGCTTTGAGGCCGAGGCCGAGTTTTCGAAGCTTCGGTGCGCGACATTGAATCTACCATCGCCACAGGAGGCCTGGCATCATCGGCCGACGGCCGGGGGGATGGAGACGGCCGTCGAATATGGGCAGAACGAGACTGAGACGGGGGTGTTCCGCGTCGATCGGCTCGCCTCGAAAGTGACTCGACCGATTCGTGATTCGTCATCGTGCCGGTCGAGACGTAATTGGCGTTGCCTCTGCTTTGGTCCGACCTGGACCTGACGCCTGCGGTGGTCCGGTCCGACCCTGCCGGGGTGTTGCGTAATCCTTGAGGCGCACTCACTTCGCCCAAGAATTTCTCGGGTGAGGCAGAAGCTTCGTATGCTCGTCTCTCCGTCATTGAGATTGGAGCTTCCGTGGGTGGCGACACGGTGGCAGAGTCAAAGTCAAACTTGGTCCCCTTGTCGTGCAGCAGTGAGAATTGGTCAAGAGTAGGGAAGCGAGAAGATATCTCATCTGCATCAAGCCGCGCGCCATCTTTGGAGTCCAATGCGGCGAAGGGGTCCCCCCCGGTGACCTTCTTCGGCGGCGAGCCGTGTGAGTCTGAAGCTCCTTGTGCCGGAGCAGGTCTTCCTCTCCTCATCGGTGCGACTTCGGGAATTTGCTGCTGCTTCTCCTGCACGGGCGCTGAGTAGACAGCACCGACCTTGGGCTGCGGCTTCGAGTCGGCTGAGGCCTGTTTGTCGGTTCGAGATCCGGTCTGCGGTCTACCTGCATAGATCTGGCACAATCGTCAGCGCCTGCACCAACCGCCGAGGGTAATTGGGAATGAAGCTCACGTCTTTGATGGGTACTTGCTTTCCTTGCATGGAGCAGGACTCCTTGAGAACCTGGTAAATGGTTGGCCGAGCCTCGATGCTTTCTCTCAGCATTGAGGCTGTGAGTGCGCGTCAGTGCGTGAAACTCGTGGACGAGGCCGTCAACGGCATACCTATCAGCTTCTTGATGCGGTCTGAGAAGACGGGATGTGAAGGATAGCGGAAGCTGGCGTTGAGAATGGCCAACTGGCCCTGTTCCTCAAAGGGCGTTGTGTAGTAGCAGAGCTTGTAGAGTAAAACGCCGAGGGCCCAAATGTCCGACTTTTCATTGAGGGGCTGCTTCCTGTAGACATCAATCATCTCCGGGCTCCTGTACTGCAATGTCGTGTGCTTCTGCACGTCTTCGTCCATCAAGCGGCATTCGACAACGGTCGTCGGGGCCGGACGGGGCGGGGCGGCGGAACCGAAGTCGCAGAGCTTGAAACGCTTCGAGGAGCCGCGTGAAGTGATGAGAATATTCTCGACCTTAATGTCCCTGTGCAGCAAGGGCGGCTTCAGATAGTGCATGCAGGCAACGCCCTCGGCGATATCGGCAAAGATGGAGAGGATTTCGGGTTCGGTCAGGCGATGCTGCAGCCGGGTGTTCATGAAGTCGATGAGACCACCGCCGTTACAGTACTCCATGAGGAGGAAGACTTCGTAGCCACCGCCGCGCATCTCGGAAGCATGGGAGTCGATGTAGGTGACGATGGGAGGGTGACCCTTTAGTCGCTTCATGGTCTCGACCTCGGTGCGCATGCTACGCAGGGAGTCTTTGTCAGGGACGGCGACACGCTTGAGGACAGCGAGATCGGTGCCATCGACTGGCTGAGGCATCTTGACGAGGTAGACATGGGCGAAGCCGCCCTCGGATAGATACTTTTGGATCACGACCCGATGGCTACCGACCTGGATCTTGGTGCCGGGCGAGAAGGTGCCGGCCGGGGCGGCGGAAGCCGGAGGATACGGTGGACGTTGCTGAGGGCCGGGGACGGGCTGCCGCTGGACCGAGCGAGGCGCCATCTGTTGTTTGTGCGCGTACGAGGCCATGGCGGTTCTGGTGGCCTTCGGTCTGATCTCGGGAGAGCGCGGTGTCGGCGATGGCGGCCGCAATGAGGGAGAAGGGGAGGGAGAGCGCAAACCTGGCGCCTCGGTCGTTTCAGGGCGCAGGGCTACAGGCGGGAACGGCGACGCCTGGACGGAGACGGCATTGGCGAGAGAAATTGGCCGTGGCGGTGATGGATGGGGCGCACAGTGGCTTTGCCGGCTCTGGCGGTTTCGCTGAAGGAGAGAGTGAGGCTACCTTCCTGGGGCTAGCAGAGCCTCTAGGTACGCTCCCTCACCCGCATTGGACGCTTTTCCGGCCCGGTCCCTCAATCGGAGGAATATCGGCTAAGGATGCATTATGCTACTAGGTAGCATTATGCGGCATAAATTGCTGCATCCAGTCTAAACCTGGAGTTTCTATATAGGGTAGGTGGGTTAGCCTGTAGTGAATTAATGTCTGATCAATAAAGACGACTTGTTTTAACTATACCACGTAGCGTTTATATATAGGTAGGTTGTATACGGGGTTTGTCGTAGGGCTGTAATCCATCTCGACCTCTCTAGACCTCTCTCGACCCTCTTTACCTAATAGGTACCTACTTTCGAGGGTCTCCCTACGGTTCCTCGTGGACTCCCTTTCCACACAGAGAGAAGATCGAGGATTTGTCTCGCTTTCTACCATAATGAATCAAGGCATACAGCAGCCTGACTTTGGCCTTAAGGCGGATAACCTTTCGCAAGTGGCAGCTCACTTGGGCCGATGTGCGCATTTGCCTGCCGTCGATGGCGGTGTCTAACTGGCGCAAACCCTCCAAACCGTGCTGGAACGCATCAGTGCCCCCGAAAGAACCGTGGTCCGTCGCCTTGACGAATCTGACCGGCGGATGAACAGTCGTTTTGACGAGCTCGATCGGAGGATGAACGCAGCGTAAGCAAGGCCCCGGGCACCATGTTTGCCAGTGGCGGAACTGACGGGACTGGTCACAGCAACAAGAACAGCACGGCGCGCATGAGGAGCAGCGTCGTCACCCGTCGCCACGACGACCTCACTCTTCTCTACAACGCCACCACGGGCGCACGCATTGCGAGATTCCCCAGGAAGCTACGTGATTTGGAGAACTTGAACGGTGCGTCCCTCTTCATACAACCATTCCCCGGGGATGGACCTATCGGCTAATGTGGTGTCAACTATAGAGTATCGGGTGAGTGCGATCCTAGAAGAGCTTGAAGAACCCGTGGAGGGTGATGCGGAGGAGAGAAAATGGTGGCTCAAGTACGCGGTGGGCGTCACCTCGCAGATCTCGTGAAGCGAGAAGTCAGGCTAGAACATGCATGCAAGTGGCCCAACATTTGTAGCTCTGGGCTCGTAGTGGGCACGGGCTGGCTACCGATCGTGGTGAGCGTCTGCGAGACTCTTGCAATGAAACAAATGAAATGGTTTGTAGCTTATATCACGCGTTACACTCGCACACGCGAGTCCGTCACGCCAAAGGCAAGCTTCAGCCTCCTCCTCCTTGCGTCAAGACGACCATGTACAGACTCATCCAAATGTCGCAACAGCCTATCCACATCGGCAGCTGGCAAAAGTTGCATTAGCACAGGATTTTACACAAAGCATGATCCCAGTACTCACCGTTCAACGACTCGAGCTCCCCGACCGTGGAAGGGCAGGGGTCAATTGGGTTGCCAGTTTCGAAACTGATGAGAGGCTCTAGCAGATCCGTTCGCTGCACAGCCGAGTGATTCCACAGTCTCAGTCCCGTGTTCCGGTTGCTATGCGGTGAAGAACTTGTCAGTAAGCCATGCTAAGAAGGTGACCTTGCATCACACTTACGTGATGGAAATCCGTTGCTCCAAGCCATCGAACCTCCTCTCGAGACGTGCAAAACGATCTAGCAGAGTCTGCATCATAGCTAGCAGCTGACCACCAGCGTCCACCGATGGTAGATTGTCACACAACTGCAAGTTCTCCGCTACAATTCGTAGGCTGTCCGCAGCGTGGGTGAAGTTCGGTTGGGGCAGCAACCCCTGCCTGGCGTTGTCCATAATGACGTATCGGGGGCTCCGTGAGCCAACAGCTCTGGGCGAGAAAGCTCTTGCAAGATCGATGCGTGAGGCTAGTATTGAAACGTCGTTCCAAACTCAGTGTCGCGGCTACACTGCTTGTGTGCTTTGTCGGGAGCAGAGCGCGAGGTGCTGCCCCGCGTCGAAGCAATAACAACAGGCAGTCAGGTGACTAGATACTTTCGTAAGCGGACTGAGACCCATGGCAGGGTAGGCGCGTCCAGTGCACGCACAATTGGATGTCTCCTACCTCCAGAGGTTGTAAGTTGTTCGCTTCTTTCCTACAGAATATTTACAAGACTGAGTTGTGGCCACCATCGCCTGCCTGGTCGACAATTGATGCAGGCATCCGGGATGCGTTATATCAGGCATGTGACTCTCGAGTCCGGACAACATCCCATGAGGCAGTGCTGTAGGGAAATACATACCTACCTACCCAGCCACTTACTTAGGTAATGTTCTGCAGCGTCTGTGGCGCGGGCACTGCACCCGGTGCGGAGGAAGGCTTGCGCGGCCAGCAGTCTCTCTGACAGACACGATCGCATACCTACATCGGCGCGTTCATCAAGGATCAGACGTCATGGATGCCTCCGGAGCGGACTTGTTAGTCCCGCATATCACGACGACAGCAAGTTGAGGAAGCGGCCCTATCCCAGTTACAAACATCGACGCGAAATAAATCAAACAAGAGTTTGGACGAAAGCCGGAGCACTGATATGCCTCTTGTCTTGGCAGTATTGGATGAGAATCCAATCTTGATTCCCCTATCCAAAAGCAAAGAACTCAGATCTCGTCATCCTGCATCTTTTACCTATTATAACAGACACTAGCTACGCTGTCGACATCGTGGCACGCGGTGTTGGCTCGAGCTGTCTCAAACTCCATGTTACGCGGCCTTGCGCCACTATATTTTTGATGATGCAGGGTGGGAAAGACAGCAAAATGACTCACTGTGAGGCTCATTTCGGTATCTCGTCCAGCTCGCCTCAGTGGGTAAGAAACCCCCTTTCCTCCCCCCTTTGCCCGCTCCATCTCTATTCTCCCGATCTCAGCCACCGACGTCTTGACCCCGTGTCAGCCGAGGAGATTAGGTAGGGTCTGCATGCTCTCAATCTCTCTGATGATAGAGTCGTCGGTAGCAAAGGTGGTGAGCATGTCTTCGTGCGTGAGGCCGACCCAGAACTGCGAGTTGAGGCGCTGCTGCTTCTTGGCCTGATAAATTTCCCCAGCCACGGCTTTGACCTGACCGCGAGCTCGGTCGGCGGCGGCCCATACACCAGCGAGTTGGTTGAGGGCGCCGATGTTGAGACGAATCTGCTGTCGCAAGTCATCGTCGTTGTGTGGGATGAAGAATAGGGCCCAGCGGCTCAGATGGACGATGGAGGACAAGGTGAGGACGCAGGTGAAGAAGTGGGTGTGCGACAGCAGCGGCACGCGGTGAGTGATCATGGTGCTGATGGCGTTGGCAGAGGCGATGGTGTGCTTGGTGTGGGCGTTGAAGAGATCGCCAGCCGGGACCATTTGGTGAGGCGCGCACGAATTGATGTCCTGCGTCGGCGTCGTGTCCAGCTGCGAGTGCGGCTGGTGCAAGAGAATCGAGGTGGCGTTGATCATCATATGAGCCTGGAACATCATCTCGTCCAGCTTGCCGTCTCGCTGAAGGGCGTCGCGTTTGGCCTGGGGCAGGTGTAGCCTCCAATTGGTGAGGAGGGCCTCGATCCGTGCCAGATTCTCGTCCTCGGGACCGAAAATGGGCGGCGTGCGCATGAACTTGCCCAGATTACGGGCGCACAGGATTCGGTAGGCGAAGGATGAGAACTCGCGGTCCTCGTCGCTAAAGTCGCGGTCTTCGAGATCTTCGAGATGGAGCGGGATGGGAATATTCTGCCCCGAGTGTGAGTTTACCCCTTTTTCTCTCACTCCCAGCATGTGGGGGAAAAAGTCGACTCACAGCAGACAGGTATTCGTGCTCTTCACAGGGTAGGGCCACGCCGACGGGCACGTCGAAGAGGAGAAAGTTTGTGACGCGATGGACGCCGGCAATCATGCCGTCGACGACGAAGAGATCCCACCAAGTGCGGCGCCAGCTCTCCTCGAGCACAGGGTTGCCCTGTCCGTGAAGAGTGGCAAAGGGACGGGTGTTGAGGTCGATCTCAAGGGCCAAGCGCTCCACGTCGTTGAGCAGCTCACGCGCCTTTTCCTGCTGGCAGCTGCCGTCGAGACCGACAATGAGCATGAGCATGGCTTGGACCAGGAAACCATCACGGGGCCGCTGGTGATCGTAGATGAGTCGATAGGCGTCGTCGAGCATGGCGTCGCGGACCGAGGAGCCGATGTCGATGTAGATGGAGCCCACCCACCGCATGGCAGCCAGCAGCGGCTCCAGGAGAGTGGCAGCACCCTCAGCCATCCTCAAGAGGCGCTCGCGGGGCAAGACGAAGGGGTGTGAGGCAAAAAAGTGGTGATAGAAAGAGTCAAGGCAGCGCTCAGCCGTCGTCTGAATCGGGATATGAGGCGGGATGGAACCGTTGTGATGATTGACGGCGAAGGCGACGGGGTCGATGCCGTTGACGCTGCAGTACGACTTGAAGAGCTGCATGTTGGAAGGGCCGGGAGTGGAGCCGAGGTGGGAGGAGGGTGTGACGATGCCCGGGGGCGAGAATTCGGCGTCGACGCCGGGCCGGGAGCCGAGAAGCATGGGACAGTCGGCATTATCGGGCGGCGATGTGGCCTGGCGCTTATTCGGGTTGATGGTAGCGCCACGACGAGGGCCTTTGTAGCCGCGACGAGAGGCGACATAGACGCATTCGCTCTGGGAGGAATAGCAGCGGGCGCAGGGAGTCTGGCCATCGCACTTGAGGTGTTTGCTTCGCTGTCGGGCAGGATTGACGAGAGCGTCAGTCAATCGGTGTAAGTCGGTCGCGAGTCGCGAAGAGGAGGGGAAGCAAGTGAATGAATGCGGAAAAGAGAGGAGCCGGCGTGTCAATAAGAGGCACGGGATGAATCCAGCTCTTGACAGGGAAGAAGGGGGGGAAAGAAGCAAGGCGATCAGACAGGGGATAGCGGAACTAAAGCACTACTCACGCAGGCCAGGCAGGCGGCTGGGACGGTCGACTCGCGAGCCTTGTTGGCGTCGGCGTTGTGCTGATGGAGGTGGTCATTCGGCGGAGACTTGCTGCCAGTGGTCGTGGCGGAGTCAGCCGTGGTCGGCGAGGAAGACGTCGAGGACGCCGAGATGGAGTGTTGCTGTTGGCCGAAGGACGCCGAGTCGTCCGGGGGCAGCGGGACGTCGGCGGGCGATACCATGGTCGGCATGAGGCCCTTCAAAGAAACAAGCAAAAAGCTACCTCGAGCACTAGGAACCGGAAGAAAAAAGAATAAAAAATAAAAGAAAAACACTCGTCGAGAGAAATAGGGGAGAAGATGAAAAGGGGGGGGGGGGGGAGGGAGCAGGCGGGAAACGGCGAAGACGAAGAAGACGGGACGGAAGAGAGCGGGGAGGGGGATGGGACGGAACAACGAGGAGAGAGAGAGAGATGGGAAGGCCCGGGAAGAAAATAACGAGAGAGAAAAAAACAAACAAACAGGGGACTATAGAAGACTGGATGAAAAATTGATAGGCTTTTTTTTTTAACCAAAAAAAAAA
>LAZP02000320.1:0-23510 GCA_001272575.2 Ophiocordyceps unilateralis | reverse complement strand
TAATAAATAGGCAGTTTGGATTTTTAATATTAGTTATATGACTATAATTACTTTAAAGATAGTACTTATAGCCTTTAAAGTGTATAAGCTTATACTATTAATTACTATCCTATATAGATCGTTTGTATGAACCATTGGCACCGGAGTTTATCCGGGTCTTATCTTGTCTTTATCTTCCTGCATGATACCTAATACCGCAGTGCAGGCGCATGCATACCGGCCTGAGGCAGGAACAATGCCGCCCTCCCTCGCTTCAGGACTTACTGCGGGGGATTCAGGCGAGGTGTCAACAATCGTCGCCGTTAACGTGGATCCCTGCTTCGTTTTCCAAACCTTTCTACCTACCTACCTAGCTACCTACTCTCGTGGCAACAGGTTCAAATCTGCGCCATTTTTCATAGGCAAGGTGCACTCTTTCGCGGCATTGGTTTTTTTACTGTAAGAGCGCTGTTTGTTGGGGTCAAGGTCGATCCAAATGCACGATGCCTCCCTCACCTCGCCACTCTCGAAACTCATCAACTACTGATAGCTATCGTGGGTCTCCGCAGGCTCGACGCCAGTCCAGAAACTCTCTTCACGACATCTCTAAATCATCTTTCGTCAGCGGCTTGAGCCATCAAGACGCTCTAGACCTCAGCATTCTGGCTGGCGGCGGGCAGGCGGATGGGATGGGCAATTTGGCGGACGAACTGGCCGACGCCTTCTCGGAGTCCGGTGAAGAAGAGCACGATGCCGAGTCACAAGAGGGAGACTTTGAAGTGATCGACCATGGAGTTTCGCCTTCGCGACAACTGGGAATCGAAGAATCTGGGGAGAAGAGAGCGAATGTCAACGGCGATTCCACGACCGAGAGCACCCGAGCTCCTGTGGCTGGGCTTGGCGTACCGTCCACGTCCAGGCGGACTCATCAGAGGAAAGGGAGCGAGTACGACGGTAGTGAATACGGTTCCGAATCCGACCTAGACTCCGCCGGGATGCAGCCCACGCTCGTGGCCAAGATTGATGCCATCGAATCTCTTGCCAGACGCGGCACAGAAAGCTATGGGGGTCCGGCCGACGATGTCTTCAAGAGGGTAATGGATGGCCTGCGTGACCTCAGCTCTCAGTCGACTGTCGAAGGAAGCGCGTCGAGGTGAGCGGGCAGTCCGCCATTGGGACTCGTTTGCTGACGGTGTGCCAGGCTCGTAACGGCCCATTCGGCTCTGACTACACACCTTGCGCACCAGACACGCCAGCTTCACAACTTGGCGTTTCCATTGTTGTCGCCGCTTGTCGCCTCACCAGATGCCGAGGCGATTGATGCCCTTTTGCCTTTGCTCCTCTCCCTGTCTGACAACATGCCGCGCCCATCTACTTCAGCGTTCAACTCTTTGACAGCACTGCATACCATCACGTCTGAGCTGATTCAGACGTTGAGTTATTTATCTGACACGCTGCACATGTCACGTCAGACGACTGCAACGGCATCTCGGAGACTTAAAAGTGCAAAAGATCTAGTAGTGGAGATCAAGCGAGACGACGAATTGCGTGAGGAGGGTGAGAGATGGTTAAGCCGAGGAAATTGGGGAGAGCGGCTGGAAAAGAGAGAGTGTGCGGGAGTCTGCGGTGACGTTATTGGTGGTTTCGAGGACGTATGCAACGGATGGCGTCAAAGGCTTCTTGCACAAGCCGAGTCGCAGGCGTGAAGGCCATGTCCGCATCCAAGTGGCCCATACTCCCCCCCCCCCCCCCCCCCCGCTACCCCGAAATGTCGTTACCGTGATACCCGCCGGGGGTTGGCGGCTTCTCTTCATCTTCCCCTCATCTACACTAAATGGAGTGCAAGGGGCGTCTACAATCTGAACTGTGTAGGTATGCTCGACACGTTCAGTACTTTGCATGAAGCATCAGCAGCAAGCGGTTGGCTGCCTATCAAACTGGGTAACAGCGGAAGCGCGACGAAGGTATGTGTCGTTGGGATATGGGCGTGGGCAACATGGGCAGGGGCGTTGAGCAGAGATCGGAGAGGAACAACAAGAAAGTTTCCACACTGGTCCGGGTGACGCGATCTCTCCGGGTCAGGTGTTTTTTTTTTCTTGGCTCGCCGTCGATGGGGTGGAGATTCCCGTTGACGCCCCATGGGCCTCCCTTTCTTCGCCCATGAGAAAGAATCACATGCCTTGTGAAACAGGTTTGCAGGAGTACCTACTAGTAGTACCTACCTAGGTAGGTAGCATTCACGGGGTTATGGGGTTCCGCCGCCCATGAGGCCGCGTGTACCCTAAGGTTCACTTCCATAAGGTGCAGTAACCCAGAGGTGCAGCTACCCTAAGGTGCAGCTACCCTAAGGTGCAGCTACCCTAAGGTGCAGCTACCCTAAGGTGCAAGCCGGCGACTCGAACCGCGTCATACAACGCTCTACAGGTTGTCATGTCATACAACGCTCTCCTGGCTCGGCGCGTCATACAACGCTCTACTGTGTCGCCGCCAACGAAAGAAAGAAAGGAGGCGGACTTTTGAATGCAATTGTGGTAGTACCTTGCTACTATTCCTGGACGAGCCCCTTTCGTCACTGTTCGCTATCGTCCTTTTCGGCGACTAGGTGCCCACCTACCTACTAACTAACGGGTAGCTCAAGCGGTTGCGCAAACCGTCTTGACCAGTCCACGTGATATGGATACTTCCGCTAGGTAAGTATCTAGTCAGGGCATCTGCGTATCATTCTTCCTAGCATGCAGTGAAAGTTTCGCACCGAGGGGCCGGGAAAGGGGTAAGAGGCTGGGGGGTGTGGGGGGGGGGGGGTGCGCGCCCCGCTGGCAGAGGGGCCGAATTGGGCAAGCCACACACCCGATCATCCGACCCTTTTCGTCGATTTCACGGTGCATCGCGACACGATTGCCGGGACCATTCGATCCACACCTCGCGCTCGCTCGCAGTGTTCGCTAACCTAATTTCAACCCCTACAGCTTTAGGAGCATGATGCACATAATACATGTACGTACGAACACACACGCATAAACTGTATGCTAAGCGAGGGACGCGACGTGAGCTTATGCAGCAACTACGTGATTTTATGTCGTTAGCGCCTGCGTGCGTGCGCTATGGCTTTGAACGAGGTTTTGCTCCATGCCCGAGCTTTCTTTACAGCCGTCCGAAAGCTGAGTCGCTTGTTTCTTCCACTGATATGCTGCTGAAGAAAAACACAAAGGCAATGATAATAATAATAACAATGACGATAAAACAAACCGTGCTGACCAGGGCAATGATGCCTACTGGGTGGGACTGCTTGATCAAGATTGCGCAAAAAAAAGGTCCGAGCCGAGACCACCTCATTCAATCGTCTTAGTGCCCCTCAAACCTTCTTCAGCCACTACCGCGTCCAGGCGAGAGAATGGGGCGGAGAAAGCGCGTACTAAAGGACGGCGCGAAAACACCGTTCAACAGTCCCAAACCGCTGAAAGGGACAGAAGACTGGCGTCTTTCTACCTTACTACCTACCTAGGTAGTTACCTACCTAGATAGTACTATGGAAGCGTCAATTCATTGGAACCGTTTCTAATGCCAAGAAGGTTGCGCTGTTTTCCTGGTAGGCACGCTACACGGTTTGATTTTGTCTCTGCCACGTAAACAAATTTCGTGCTGTGACCTACTACAGATACACGTGTACTCGGGAAGACCAACGGCTCAATTGTTCATGTTCAACGGCCAGACCTTTAGTCAGGCCGACAACTTCAGTCGTGCCGCGGCTAA
This sequence comes from Ophiocordyceps unilateralis, assembly GCA_001272575.2. Taxonomy (NCBI): domain Eukaryota; kingdom Fungi; phylum Ascomycota; class Sordariomycetes; order Hypocreales; family Ophiocordycipitaceae; genus Ophiocordyceps; species Ophiocordyceps unilateralis. Next base: position 19,781 of record LAZP02000320.1, on the reverse strand, counting down.
TGTCAGAGACCATAGGTTTTCCACGGCGTCGATCAAAACGGCTTCACGAGTAGAGGCCACGGAAACAGCTGCCGGTGAATATATTACAGCGGAACGCATTACCAGCCCTTACAATGTAGCCTTTGTCCTCCTCTTGTCACGCAATCGCTGTTCGCTTTTCGCCTTTGCACATCACCCTAGCAATGCCGCCAATTTCATGCGCGAATCCTTATTCCCCGCGCTTGACTGCTGCTGCTGCCTCTCCTGGCTTTGCAACGGCGAGCTGGGCGCCGTTGGTGGTTGCCAAACGGCTGCCGGGAGCGACAGTCTATCCGGGACCCCAGTTGGAAGCAGTTGTGGGCGCGGATCATTGAAAGGTTCGCTCCTATCATCTTTTGAGGTCCAATTCCTGAGACTCGGGAGGCTTTCGTGGTTGTAGGTCGGGGGCAGCCGAGTCCGGGGCAGCTGCGTGCGCAACGGCGGTAACTCCATGCAATTGCGGTCCTGACTAGGCGAAAATGTGTAATATGATCCCATGTCTGACTCCGGGGGTTCAGACGAGCAAGGAGAGGGTAGAGGCATATCCCCGTGACGGTAATGGTGGTTGAAGCTGTAAGAATCCGTCACAGGGGAGGTCGGCGGCCAAGGTAGGCCCAGGGGACTCGCCAAGGACGGAAGGGCCGCGCGAGGACGCCGGTTGTCGTCGAAAGCCGCTGCTTGCGGCTGAACCTCGTGAGATGAGTGTGCGGACGGTGCCGTTAATCCTCGAAGGGCCAAATCACGATGGGCCAATTCATCGTGAAAAGTCGGTACCCCTGGCCGAGGCTGCATGTTGGGGTTTGGTTGCGTGTATGCCTCACCCGCTGCTGATGACCCAGGAAAGGTGAGGGCACCTTGAGGTTGAGCGTCATGCGAAGGCGGTCCGCTAGGCTGGTTTACCATCATCCTGGGGGTTGGCTGCCTGTATGCCGGACCCGGTGCCGATGTTGGTGATCCGGCCCCGGCTCCACGCCGACGGCTCTCCAGGCGTTTGCGGCGGTTTTGGTTGCCGTTCCACCAATTCTTGACGGCATTGTCGCTTCGGCCCTTCAGCCTACGAGCGATCTCAGCCCATCGTCTGCCGATGGTTTCGACCAGTTGATCAATCACCACGCCCTCTTCGGGAGTAATGGGCCCGTGATTCAGGGACGGCTTGAGATTTTGATGATATCGCTCGCGGCACTGTTTTGCGCTGCGTGAGGAAAGGAAACCAGAGATGCGAACCCAGTTGACGCCGGTTTGATGATTGATTAGTTCTAAAAGCCTCTTGTCCTCGGCAGTGGACCATGGGCCTCTCCTGATGTCAGGATCGGGCATTTGGCTTGGAGCTGGCATTGCGGGTGCTGGTGTGTGGTGAGGGCGGTTTGTCTGAATGTCCTGGTTCGGATCCGGGTTCGGATCCGGGTCCGAAAGACGGGGGCCGGGTCCGGGTCCAGCCAGGCCCGGCTCTCGTGCTCGAGCTGATAGATGCTGTGGCTCAAGGCCCCGGGCGCCAGTGACGGAGGGGGAGCGGCGAGGCGGCGCCAGCCTTGATAATTGATATATAGGCTAGTGAATACCAGACACGACTGCTGACCGGTACGTGTGTGCAGTACTAATGGGGGCGAGGGGGAAGTGGGAGACAGGTCGTGCTGGGGAGACAAAGAGTCCGATGAGATTCGGTGAGCCGGGGTCGCTGGTGTGGTGATGCAGCGCCCTAGAATACAAGGCGAGCAAAATCGGCAGGTCGGATCGTCCAAGTTGGTGAGAGGGTGTAACAAAAAAAAACGAGATGTATTGGGAAGAGAGAGGGGCCTTGGGGGGGGGGACGGGAAGAGGTCAGGGACAGGGGGAAGCGAGGATCCGGCGACGCAGGGTGCGAAATAAGTAGCACGCCAGGAATGGCAAAAGAGATGAGCTAGCTCACTAGTATTGTTTTTAAGCCGCCGAAAGAGGTGTTGGCAACGACTTAAGTAGATTATGAGGTGTGAGAGAGGGGCACGTTCAACAGCGGCCTCGCATCGCGCCAGCAAACTCTCCTTCATGATCAGGCAGCCACAGGGTTGAAAGAACGATCACTCTCGACCGCAGATTTTGCAGCTGGTTGATAAAGTTGACGGGCACACATCGGCCTAGCTCAAAGCCACGGTGCCGTATACGGAACTGGTTCCACGCCGCTCAACAGTCAACACGGCTCAACGCAAGCAGCCACGTCCCGACAATAGCTGGGGTTTTGCGGGGCCGCGGCCCTGCCAAGCCCTCGCTGACCTGAATGATTGAGCCTGGGAAGAGAGACAGGGCCAGTCCATGCCTCTTTCAGCCGCAGCCCGCATCCCACATCCTTTTTCGGGGGCCAGTTGAGGGTGGGAGAGAGGGAGGGGGGCGTGTGCCTAGAGCCTGGATTGTTTCTAGCGGATCGCTTCCCGCCCCCATGAGCCCCACCCGTTATTCGTAGATCCGTGGACCCGAAGGCTCCGCTTCGCTCCAGCGGCTCCGCCTCAGGCTTGCGCAACCTTTGCATGAAAAAAACGTCACGGTTGACCGGCAGCCATGCAAATATTTCCGTTGAACGGGGATTTCTGGCCTTCGAGCGGTAGTATCCGAGAAAAATTTTGTTCTGCTCACGCCGAGTGTGTTGCGAGGCTGTTGCCCGCGACTAGTACCCCAACAATCAACGAACTGCTTCTGAAGGCGCCACTTTTCGATGCCCTGAGCGCGCTTCCCCGGATCCCAGGGCAATGACGGCGAGAATGAGGAATTCCTCGGACCAAGTCGGAGGTGAAAGACTGTGTTGGCAGATGGTTGATTGAGGCAAGACGAAGGCATCGTCAGTGCCTGACCTACCTATCAAGCACCGTATGCAGCGGCGTGGAGACCTGATCAGCACCTAGGTACCTACCTAACCATGTGCAGCCAGTAGTACAGTAACTTGACAGGGGAAATGAGCACACGTATGTACTATCGCTTACAATTTATTTATAAGGAAAATTGACATGATTTTGCTCGTTTCTCGTGGCAGACCACTGTACGATAATCGCTAATTGCACAGCGATATCCATGATAGGTGGCCCCGCGTCTCTATGTAGTAAGTACCTAGCCTTCCTACATGTAGTAGTCGATAGACGTCTTTCCCTCCTCGTTCATTAAGTCCCAGCTCTCTCTCCTTCATAATTCGCTCTCGCCATCGTTGATAAAGAGGCGTAACATACAAAGACAGAAAATGTGATGAAGAGACAATTTATTCATTCCGTCGAATAGAAGTAATACACCTTCACTTTAGAAGTATAACACCTTTACTTTAGAAGTAATACACCTTCACTTTAGAAGTAATGCACCTTCACTTCCAAAGTAATACACCTTTACTTCCAAAGTAGTACACCTTCACTTCAAAAGTAATATACCTTCACTTCTAGCGAGAACTTAAGCTCCGGCAACAGAGCGTCTACACTGTTCACTGTTCCCACGCGCTAACCTCTATTCATCCTAGAGGGCTGTAATCGACGAGGGTTGAGCGGCGCAAGGAGACACAGTATTCGTACTGTCCAGTCTTTCGGCTCCCGGCGGGGTTTCGTCACAGTGTTAGCTTAGCGCGCCCGTCCGAAGCATCCCGTCGTGTGACTGTGCTGGGCAGTACTAAGGTACCTATCTAGACTTGAAAGGCACGGCAATAAAAATTAATATACACTTTTTTTCAGGAAAAAAAATCTGAACAGTATGACTAGACTGCTTTGTGTATTCTTTCAACTCGGTGCCAATAATTGCTCCTTCTTTTCCTTCCATCTCGACTAGCCGACTAGTGTTTGCATCCTGAATTCTTTACCCGATCCCCGCTTTTCCTCGCATTGCCCAGCTGTGCCTCCATAACATCAAGGGAATGTTGTTGGGTGGCGTCAGCACGTGTGTCATCTTTATCCACTACACAGGTACTCGTAAACACAGATCAGTCGCGTCCTTCAAAGAAACCAAGCTAGCCAGCCCCCCCGACCCGTCAAGCTGCTTCTCGTAGCAATCATGGATTCTGAGAAGCAGGCCAGAGAGCTTGACGCGAGTTCCGATCCCGAGGCAGATGCGGAGCCCGACGTCCCGATGCCACCCGGGCTGTCGACCGACGGCGCTGCCTCTCCCGAGTCGCTGGTCCTGGAGGACACCGCTCCGAGCCGGCGGAGGCTTTCGCGGAATCCGTCGTACTCCGAAAGCAGCTCGCATCAAGACGACTGGGACTCTCTACCCCCGCTCGACAGGCTGACCGTCCTTGACTTCCTCGACAACCTCGCGCTGCCGCAGCAGCTCGAGAAACTCCAAAAAGGCATCTCAGCCCAGAAGGAGAAAGTGCGACGGTCCAAAGATGCTCTCAAGTCCAAAACACAGCTTGCCCGCGATCGCATGGTGGAAGAGTGGCGTCGTCGCGCCCCTTCGGCCGATGAGCAGCTTGAGCGGTACAAGATGCGCATGCGCCGCCGCGTCGATAAACTCGGGCAGCACTGGAGCGACACAAAGGCCATCAGCATACGCGAAAAGATATCCTTCATCTGCGGCGTCATGAACATCTTCATCAGCGGCTACCTGATTGGCGGCTTTCCCCAATATTTCCACATCTGGTATACGGCTCAGCTTGTCTATTTCATGCCCCTCCGCTTTTTCACATACCATCGGCAAGGCTACCACTACTTTCTCGCCGACCTCTGCTACTTCGTCAATGTGTTGCTGAGTCTCAGCATTTGGGTCTTTCCCTCCTCCAAGCGCCTCTTCACCGCCGCTTACTGCCTGGCTTTTGGCAACAATGCCGTGGCAATCATCATGTGGAGAAATTCTCTCGTCTTCCACAGCCTCGACAAAGTCACCTCGCTCTTCATCCACATCATGCCATGCGCCACGCTTCACTGCCTCGTCCATCTCCTGCCCGCTGAGCAGCAGGAGCGCAGGTTTCCCGCCATCTGGACCATCAGAAACTCGACTCCTGACTCGCCGACGGCTTACGCAAACGTCACTTCCATGTTGACCTGGAGCACTATCCCCTACGTCTTATGGCAGCTGAGTTACTACTTCCTGATCACGGTCCGTCGCCGAGAGAAGATTGCCGCCGGGCGGCCTACGTCCTTCACCTGGATGCGCCGATCCTACTCCCAGACCTGGATAGGCAAGCTGGTAATATCTCTACCAGACACGTTGCACGAGCCGGCTTTCATGATGATCCAGTACAGCTACGCTGCGTTGACCATGCTACCATGTCCCCTGTGGTTTGTAAGCCGTCTCGCCTCTTCTGTCTTCCTCTTGGTGCTCTTTGCCTGGAGCATATACAATGGCTCAACCTATTACATCGATGTCTTCGGCAAGCGCTTCCAGAAGGAGCTCGAAGCCATGAAAGCCGAGGTCTCGAAATGGCAAAATACACCGGATCTGGCCCTCCAATCCCCATTGATGACTCCGCATCACGAGGAGGCCCCTACCCAGACATCTACGCGGAAGGATGCGCACTCGTCAGACTCGACCGCCGAAAGGAAGATAGACCACAGCCCGGCAAGCGGTGATCCTTTGCCAGATACAAACAAACTTTCCAGTGTGGGACTCGAGCAAATACCGCTTCTGGACGAGAGTCCGAAATCGACAGCCGTATGCCCCGAGGGCGTTGTTCAGAATGCCACTCAGAGGAGAAGCTTTCAAGGCGGCATAGAGGTCGCGTGACCAAGACGGCTGGCAGCTTCGTCGCGCGAGCCCACCATCCAAATCGAGCGAGCTTCTCAAGGCCGCCTAATTATGATGATATTTGTCTGAAAGCACGTGGTGGTTATTTGATTTCGCGGAAATAAGAAGCCTTGAGGATTCGCTCCTCGGGGGGGCGGAACACGTCCCAGAGTTGCCAGCTGCCCGTACAGATATACCCTCAGAATGAACACCAGGCTCACGTCTTTCCGTCTGAACATTTTCCCTCGCATGAGCACCGTACTTGAGCAGATTGTCGCTCTTTGTGGCCCTACTAGCTCGCAGACATGAATACCCCAGTGATCTTGGATTTGCCTATGCCTTTTTGACCACATAGTTTTAGAGTGGTGTATTCATATGGTCAAATTGACATGGAAAAAAACCTGCAACGCCAATCGCATGAGCGTGGGCTGACTTGAGCGAGGAGATGCTTCTGAAATCATGATGCCGCTATGATGCTTTTTGCGCTTTGCCAACATGGAAATAAGATATCTGAAGCTGTTCCCTACTGGTTCGACCTCCCACCCCCCCCTCCCCCGTCCACGCCTCCTGCTGTCCCCTCCGATGACACTGAGTAGCCTGGTGTTAGCTATCATGTCCCACTGAGCCAATATTCCACGCACCCCTGAAATCCGTCCGTGACGCATGTCTAAGCCTTTCATTGAGCTGGTCTGTCTCGAATCAGCGCAGGCGAAGCCGGTTCCTGCAACGAAGACCCTGACAACGGCAATCCCGTGCCATAAGCGATACCCCAAAGGAGCATCAAAACCATCTCCCGGTCCTCGCTAAGAAAAAGCCAAGCCTGGGCCCATTAGGCGCAAATGATCACAGCGGCATCAAATGGTCGGCGCCCAGTCTCCCGAGCTCGGAAATGGTACGTTGGAACTGAGCGTGAAGAGAATTCAGTGAGGCGATTTCTGTGCCCTTTAACACACGTTAGGAGGTCTCATCGAATGACGCCCCAGTCGGCTAGTCGACCCCCTCCGGCATCGCCATCTTCTCGAATCCCAGGACGACGACCAAAGACAGACCAAAACCGCAAAGTCTCATCGCCAGCTCCCGTTACCACCACTCGGCCGTCCGGACTCATCGCAAGGTACAGAACGCGATAGGTGTGACCCGTCAAGCTGGCGACCTGGGTCATGGACGGATACTTCCACACAACAATCTGGTTCTGGCTGTACCCGTGTGTCGACACAATCTCGTTGGAGTTCTTAGACCAGGCAATGTTGCAAACCTGACTACCTGTATCGATTTCGTTGATGACGGAACCCTTGACTGTGTCGTGGAAGATGATTCTCCGATCCGCAGTGCCTCCACCCGAAGTTAGCAGTCCCCGTTGATGCGGAGACCATGAGATGGCTTTCACGGCAGCCGTGTGGTCAGAAAACTTCCAAAGCGGCGTGTCCGAGAGTTTGTCCCAGACCATGAGTTTATTGTCGTTTCCTCCACTGGCAAGCTGACCATCCTCACAGTTCCACTTCAGGCCACACACTTCTTGTTTGTGGCCGACGAGTTTCCTCAGCCATTGGTCAGGTGCGCGAACATCACGATGATAAATCAGCCTGTCGCGCGAACCCGAGGTGAGGATGTGCGTGTTCCATGCCAGGGAGCCTACGCGGGCGGTGTGGCCAGTCATGGTTCGCAGTCTCCTGGTCCTCTCTGCATCCCAGATCTGCACGAGACCTTTCCCAGTTCCGATGGCCAGATGGGTCCCTTTTTGTATCCAAGAGACGCTCGTCACAGTGTCGTCATCGAGGGTGCACAGCTTGTCGACCTTGCTTGTCTGCGCATTCCACATATAAACGCTGGAACCCAGACCTACCCCCAAGACGTTGGCGCTGCCCCAGTCCACAAGATTTAAGTAAAAATCGTCGGCCAGTTCGGGGGCATCAAGGACTTTGTAGGGGACTTTGCTGACCGCCCGGGGCTGCCGCCGGGGGCTGAGAAGCAGTTGCTGGCTGCCGAACCGCACAGGAGATAGACTATATATCTCGGCTCTGGTGTCTAGATTGGGACCATGGCGGCTCTGTGGGGTTTTCGAAGGCGTCGGATGGCCCGCAACGTGACTATGGTGGCGAGGAGACATGTAGGAAAATAGATTCTTGTGAGGCGTGGACGGCGTCAAGGACGATGGCAGGGACGACGTCGAGGTGTTATTCGGTGGTGTCCGAGCTCGCGTGCCGTCATTGGTATGATGCGAATGTGAAGGATCCGGTAAATTGTTGTCAGCAGACAAGGATGGAGCGATGGCTTGAGGCACGGAGCCCTCGAAGAGCTCAGTACGGAGGAGGGTCGAATAGGTGCGGTTAGCTTCCTCGGCTAAGCAAAGCTTGGTTGTCAGCATAGCCTGCTGGGTGTTGCGAAGGAAAGACACTGACTTTTCTGAAAATGAAGCTCTCCATGGGGTGTACGCTTTTTCTGCCTCGACGGAGTCGCTGGTGATCCGTCCTCATGAAGGAGGCTAAAACTGGCTTGCAGGTCCTGGCCGGAGCGGGATGGAATGAAACTGGCCTGTTATCAGACTTGGAACACTTGAGAGCGAGACAAAAGGTAAGCTCACCGGTCGCCGTTGATCCGCTGGCGTTTTCGATGGGGACTGGCGGTCGGAGTACTCTCGCGGTGGGGGCGCTGGAGCTCTCGTAACAGAGCGCTTTCCACAGCGTCGGCATCAAGAGCCACGGGCCGCGCCGCATCGCTGATTCTTGGCCCATTACGAACCCTTTCTGAGCTGTCGTTATCCTCACTCGATTTGAGTTCAAAGCAGCCTTGGTCGGATGGAGACGGCGGAGATGAGCGAGCGGTACCGGAAACGGGAGACGTTTTCATTTCCCCCAGGGCCCTTTTAGAAGATGAGGCCAAAGCCGCATGCGCCTGTGAATCTGGTACCATGATCAAGTCTGTGCCGATAGAAGGAATGAATGGTGAATATAGCCCGACAATGGTAAATGGCAGACTCGACGCATTCAAGATGGAAGAAAGGTGGGCGATCGAATGCCGTTCACAGAAAATGTCGTTGACCTCCAGATGACGAGCTGCTATTTCTTTTCTCTGACGATTCTGTGCGAACGACTCGTGCGCGCGCTGTCTGTGAATGTCGGGGTTATTGGAGGGCTTGCATCGGTATGCGTCCAACGGTGAATGGAGAATTCGTGCTGGCTCGTTCGGGGCGACGTGAAGCAGGACCCGGCCAGTGCCAGGTAGTCCGCGACGGGCGTCGAGAAGCTTCTATGTGCCTAGGGAGACAGAGAACGAGACCCGGGAAAAGCCTGGCAGCGTCGGGAGGTGAGTCGCTCGCAAAGAGTCCAGCGACCGCGTGGTGGCTGTCGTGAGGGATTGGAAGGTCAAACTCTGGGGACGGCGGCGGGCGCGCGCCCAAGGACAGCGAGCCGTTAGTACTACCTCTACCCACCGCTGGCCGGCAGGTACCTGAGTACCTTGCCTAGGTGCGTTCGCGCGCGTCGTGCAGGGTGTCAACACCGATTAGGTAAGATGTTTGTGGTTGGCTGTGAAGAATTGTATAACCGTTCAGCTGCTAACTTGAGTTCTGGGAATTAGGGCAAAGACTGAGAGAACCCTCATTTCATCTTATAGCTGAGATTACGAATGAAGGAGGACCATTGTCTGAATCCTTTTTTGTTCTGAGTAACTCGCAGTTTTTTAAGCATTCATGACTTAATTACTTCTTTAAAATTCGTCAAACGAGTACCATGTCTGAGGCTTTCTCTGGCCCCTAATCTACCTCTAAGTAAAGCTAGCCGCACTTGCTCCATTTACGGCATTTGTGCCACGCCGTTGCAGTTCTCACAGGACGTGCCTTGCCGTCAACTTTGCAGAGACCTCAGCTACCTCCCTACTACTCACGTGACCTCGAGGTGATCTCAAGTCGTAGGTGCCGGTACCTAGATACCTAGATACCTACCTACCTAGGCACTCGGCGGGGCAGCTGTCAGCGCTTACTGATAGGGATTTGCGCACACCTGACAACATCTCGGCTAACCGCCGGCAAATCATTCCTCGTTTTTCCTGCTCGATTCTTCACATCACCCCAATCTGCTTACTTACCTCTCTCCCTTTTCGCTCTTTCTTCGCCTCCCTGTCCAACCCTTTTCCCTCCCTCTTCCTACTCGCACCTTTGCAACCACAGGAACTCGCAAGTTTTCATCGCGTCCCGCGTTTTCCAAAGCCTGGCAAGGCTAGGCTCCGTTTATTCATTCCCTCAAAGATCGCAGCGTACAGTCGCGTCTCTACCACCTGCTGGCCTCATTTCTTCACCTGCCTTTCAACCCCCTTCACCTCACGCCGCATCGCGTATCATGGCAACAACTGCGATGGACTATGAGGCAGTAGCTGGCGATCGTTATGACGGTACGTCCCCTCTCCATCTGCCGCCTGAGCAGTACCCTTGCGGCTCAAGAGCCTCATTCCCACGCCGAAGTCGACGTTTCTGACGACATCCCAGACGAGCCTCCCCGATATGACCGCGACAACAGAAGCGCCTCCCCTCGCCCTATTCGTGACGAGAATGATGGAGTCCGCCGCCGGTCCGCGTCCCCCAACGGCAACACTGATGGGTGAGTTGCCCTCATGGCAAACTAGTCTGTTCTACTCTTAACAGATTCTAGGCCTTCCAAAGACTCTTCGGGCATGAAGGATGATGATGATGATGGTGCTGTGAATCCCGGCTCCAATCTTTTCGTCACTGGAATTCATCCTCGCCTGTCGGAAGCCGAAGTTTCCAAAATGTTCGAAAAATATGGCGACGTTGAAAAGTGTCAAATCATGCGCGACCCTCACACCAAGGAGTCTCGCGGCTTTGGTTTCGTCAAGATGGTCACTTCGGAGCAAGCTGAGGCTGCTCGGGAGGGCCTTCAAGGCGAACAAATCGAGGGTCGTACTCTTAGCATCGAGAAAGCGCGCCGTGCTCGACCGCGCACTCCGACTCCCGGAAAGTACTTTGGACCACCTAAGCGAGGTAACGTAGCCAAATTTATCTTCTCATCGTTTCATTCGCTGACGACTTGAAAGAGCCGCGCGGCCGCTTTGATGATCGTCGCCGCGGAGGCTACAGTGGTTCCGCTGGCGGTTACGGTGGGCGCGACGACTATCGTTACCGAGGATATGACCGAGGTTATGGCTACGACCGACGATATGAAGACCGTAGCTACGATCGTAGCTACCGCGACGACCGCCGCTACGAAGATCGAGGCTATGGCCGCGACTACGAACGGGGTCATGATCGCCGTGATCGCGACGACTATTACGGACGGGAGCGATATGGCGGACGTGATGACCGTGACCGCTATGCTCAGCGAGGCAATCCCAGCAGCTACGACAGGGACCGCTATGATCGGCAGGGAGATCGCGAATCTACCCGAGCCCGAGAGCCGGCCGCTTCTGGCTACGGCGACTCTGCTACCCGATCTGACGTTCGGGAGCCCTACGGAGGTTTGATTGACTCTTGTCTCCCATCAGAAGTCTACGTACTGATTAGCTCAGGGCCCGAGCCCTCAATTCGGTAGACACCTTGATGAGGAAGCTTGCCTGGTGTCGCCGCAGTATTCATTGGCTTTGTCACTCGTTGACATTTCGCTTCTGGGTTCTTGTGTTGCTACTTGATTTTTCTGTTTTTTTTTTTCGTTGCACCTCTGCAGTCGACTTCCTGGGTCCTCTGGTGACTTTCCCATTAGGATCGAATCACTCAGAAGTTTCATGCGATGTGCGACTGGGGATAAAGGGGAAAGCAATATCGAGTATTCGGCCTGCGCCACTGAGATAATTTCCTTGATGGTCGATCCTGCAGCGACAGGGACTCGGATGGACTTCGTATGGCAGCTCCGGATCTTGCACAATCAATCACTTCACCACTTGTCGCCTTGTCCGACGACACTGTCATAGCATTCGCTGCTCGGCGGCCACAACAAGTGCGGGCCTTTCGGCTTCCCAAATAATCAGTGTAACGCGCGGGTCTTGAAGTCACGGACACTGCGGAGCTGTCACCCCCAGCTTCCTGTTCCATGACCAAAGCTATCAATGCCGGGGCACTGCGAACATGAGTGCCCGCGGAAGCCAGCATTTGGTGAACAGCACTCGCATGAGGACGGCTGCGGCAATTGACCGACCGCCTCGCTTGATCGATTGCTCGGATATGACTGTGAACATGCTGCCAACGACGAATCCATCCAACCTATGCTGTGATCGCGCTACTGCCATCAGCCATAGGCCCGCCTTGCGCACTCGACATGGTGTCGAATTCAAGTTGAGATTATTTCGACAGCCGCTTTCCCACGCAGCCCTGCTCTCTAGGGCAAGTTGTGGTAGGTGATACTCAATCAAGCTGGCTTCATAGTTCGGTATACGCAGAGTCTTGCAACCCGATACGAGGATTCTGACTGACATGTAAACAGTTTAGCTAACGAACCTGAGCGATAGGGTGCCATCTTTACCTAGTTGAGACGCTCTCGACGGTCTTCACACCCCTTCAGCAACGAAACTCGAGGCGGTTCCAACCGACAACGCTATTGGAATTCTGTGTAGAGGTGACGCTTATACAAAGCCCTGAAACCTCTACTGATCGCACACTAGCCATGATGACGTCTAGTACAGCTATGACAGTACCTAATCGAAGGCCCGTCCGCTGCCCTGCTCAAACGCGCGGGCTTTAGCATCGCCATAACAAACCAATTGGCCAGTTGGCTAGAAAACGGATCAGGTACTTTTTTCGAGAAGCCAGCGATGGCCAAAAAAAAAACCGCTAATGGGCTATTTCGAAACTACAGGTAGCAGTATAACCCTTGAGTTGTGAAGCCCCATCCCGCCTAGTCGAAGGTGATCCGTCATCTGGGAGTTAAAATTGTTAGCACGAAGAACCTTACACCTTATCTTAGTAATTGTAACGGAATCTTGCAAGAACAACAACTTCATCTGCCTCAAGTCCCTGCTCTACCACATGTAACACAGGCCGCTTGACTACGGCTCTATGTCCAGGCTCATTTTCCCAGGCTCACCATTGATCGCCGGCTACGGGAAATGGAACCTGCGCGAGCCGGTACTAGGTCCCAGTAATGGTAAGAGTTGGTTCATCAGCGACACACTAGGCCCAGGCATGAACTCTGAACGCACGGAGCGCGGGCCCCGGCCGTAGCAGAAGTTTAAAGCAAGGACTCAACCCGACACAAGAGGTAAGATACTACCGTGGCGTGACCGTGGTGAGATTGCCATGGCAGCATTAAGGGCCGGACCGATTCCGGATCGGGCGCACAAGCGAATATGCACCCACGAAGAAGTACTCTGACAGACCTTCGTGCTGCCTGCCACACTTTGCTTTGCGACCTTCCGTCAGCCAGCCAGTGGCGCGGAGATTGGTGCGGACTTAGGGCGATCGGTTCCTCGTCCTCGGCTTAATTCCCGAGCCTAATACCATGACTTCTGACCGACTGGTCACCGGCGACGCGTCGCCGGTGACGTGTGTCATGGACGCCTTGGGAGGCTGCCAGCGAGTCAGGATTGGCACGGATTATGAATGCAAAAAAGCAGTAAGATAGTATATGCAGCAGGCTGAGCACTGCCGGACTTTCGGCCTTCCTACCTACCTAGGCATAAAACTAAGGTGGATGAGCGGTGCCCTAGCTGCCCACTAGGTCTGTAGAGGCAAGGCAGGGAGCCAATTCGTTCGCCCGCGCGTTCGAATGCCGCCTGCTCAGTGCCTGGGTATATAACCAACGGCTTCCGCATCCCATACCTCCTTACCTCTACCCTGTTTTCTTCTCACTAGCCTGGAGCATCTGTTCCCTACAGAGCCCTCGTGATCCCCGCATCTCCCAACTAAACGGTGCCCTCAAATCTCAACCATGGCGCCAACCCTGCAACTCCCCGATCAGTATGGGTCAGTGAGAGAGCATCAAACACGCGACGCTCAGCGCCGGCTAACTCTGCGTCTGCAGGCTTGTGCTCGCCGCCGCCACGAGCACCTTCTTCGTCAACACTCTCCACGCTTTCCGTACCATAAAGTTTCGCAAGGCCAGCGGAATCGAGTATCCTCAAGCCTATGCAACCAACGAGCAGGCGGCTAAGAATGAGAGTGCCTACCGTTTCAACTGCGGTGTGTTTTGCCCGTGCTCCCATCCGTTCGAGTCACCGGCCTTGCTGAAAATTCACTAGCTCAGCGAGCTCATCATAACTTCACCGAAAACCACACATCCCTTCTCGGTGCCCTCCTTATTGCTGGCATTCGGTTCCCTGTTCCCGCCGCCGCCGTCGGAGCCGGCTGGAGTCTGTCCAGAGTCCTGTACCTTCTCGGCTACACCAGCTCCGCCGGCCCTCGCGGCCGCCTAATGTTTGTCTTTTTCACCTCTTCTCAGAGACGACCCGAGCTGACGCATCTTGTGTTCCGCAGCGGCGGGCTTGGCGGCACCTTGAGTGACTTGCTCCTCAAACTCGCTGCGGCTTATTCCTCCGCTATGTTTGTTTTGGGCAATTAGTCGTCTCATCAAATGATTCTCAGGGCTCGCATAGTGTGCTTCACATTATTTTGGCTGGAGACTTGGGCATTGCTGCCAAGACGAGATGTGAAATCCCCATGCCAACCATCGCCCGACTGATTGGGCCGCACCTATCCGGCTATATTTCGGCCGCGTTAGGTCAGGGCGCGAGATAACGTCGTGCTGCAACGTGCGTCAAATTCAAAAGTCCTAGCCAGCCCGGCTCCTTAAGGAAGGGTGGATTCTGCAAAATGGATGTCTTCGAATGAAGTTATCGTGACCTGTTCTCGCAGCCGCCCTGCCGCCTGTTGAGCGGGCGGTTAGCTTCATCTCCCTCTTCTGGCTAAAAGATACGGCGTCTCTTGCGAAGACCCCGGATGAACCCTTTCCATACGCCTCCACGCCTTTCTCGCTGCCGAGTTCTCTATCTGTCGTGATTAAGAGGCGCTGAAAGGCTCTCGTACCGACTTGCGAAACACTGTGACCGAGCTACCCATCTAGGCTGCGCATGCTGACTACTATGCGAGTGCCTGATACCTGCTTCCACAGTCTTTTTGTCCTCATCCGGATGTTTGAACCGGGATCCAGCAGATAGGTGTCTACTAATGCCGTCACAATTCCACACACAATCGAGGTAAAGTGGCATAAGGATTAAGAGACCAGTTTATCTTCTCTTCCTTATTCCAGTCCCCGGCTGGCATCGTTATGTCTTGACTTCCTGTGTTCACAGCTGCGGCTGAGATACCAGAAGATGCGCGCGAATCGGAAACCCAAAATCACCTGGTTCAACGACCATATGGCTCAAACCTCTTCCAATACTCGCTCCTTGAACTCTCGCTCAACCTTCTGACCCTGATCGTCCGTTCCCGACTCTCCGTGTAGCGCCATGAGGGCACCGAGGTCAAACTTAGGAGCCTTTAGCAGCTTGACCTTTCGGATATGTACCTGGAGCAATCGTTAGCCCGTAGAGCAGGGGGGACATTGAAAATGAGATAGTTGATATAGAGGGATCAGAGGAAGCGCAACTCACGTTCTGCAGGGGGTATATGCCGTGAGTGGCCTTTTCAATTTCACGGCCAATAACCTCCGGGATAAGCTTCGAAGTAAGCTGTGTGAGAGTGCACGTGGAGGCCTCTCGTTGGATGATGTCGGTCATTTTGCGACGAATTGCTCGAATTTGCGAGGAGGCGGCGTAGGTCGTCTTCTTGATCTGGTTGGGGCGTCGCTTCGTGAAGGCGATGGCGAAGAGGCGAATGAGGTAGTCATCCGTCGTCTTCACAGTGACGTTGGCCTCAATCAGAGTTTGCCACTTGCGCACCAGCGATCTCAGCTTATCCGAGGTGAAGTCCAGTCCGTGAAAGTTGGTCAAGCAATTCTTGCCCTGAATTTCATCGACTCGAAGACGGATTTTCCGGAACGCGTGGTCCTCGTCTTTCTGAAGATCGGCCAGAGACACCTCAACAATTCGACCCTTCAGAGAATCATTCGCATTCTTCAGACCCGTCGTTCGGTTGACCAGAGTCTTTCCAACACTGCAAGGCATATTGTTAAGTATTTGTCGTGGTAGACGAAACAGCTCCGTTGGGAGGGGTGTACGCACTCTCGAATATTGAATGGACTTGGCGCCTGTAAGATATTGTTACCGACCGGTTCAACTACAGAAGCGGTAAACTAGACGTGCGGATCGCACTAACCTTGATTGAATACCAGTCTTTGCGCGAGAACGGGTCAACAGTCTTCTTCTTGAGACCCTTCTTGCCTTTAGACAGTCGCTTGTTCCTATTAACAGAGATCGAGAGATCAGTAAGGCAGATTCGGTGTATGCATCGGATGAGTGGCTTTGCAATACTGACTTGCCGACCGCCATGATTGTTTATCGTTGAAGACGAGTGGGTGAAGACGTCGTGGCGAAAGGTTCAAAGGCCTGAGATAATTTTCTGTGTGGGCGAAACTACCTGGGTACTAGCTCATAAGTCACGTGCCTTTCCGAAGCCCTAGAGAAATCGAGTGGTTCCTACCTATCAGCAGCGATACACGTGATCAGTACGTTCAAGGTGACTTCCCCTAACCCAAGTAACGAGCCAGAGGACGCGTTGCGGGGCAAATTACGGATACGCTTGCTTCGACTTCTTTACGCGACGGCGCGACGCGTGGTTTCATCTCCAACAACGTTCAGCAGAGCAAGCTTTTTCATGTGCTGCTGACGCCTTGCTATTCATCGAATAAATCTGATATTTCTTTTCTTTATTCTTTCCTACCGAAGACTCCATCTCACCATGGACAACTTCGTGCTCCAGGACGACAGTGTCCGGGACCGCGTTCGCCAGGCCCAAGAGTTCCTGGATCCAAGTATGTCAACTTGTCTGTATCATGTTACTGTCTGACGTGTTCGACTACTGTAGATGACGCACATATCCGAAGCTATAGATCCGACATCATTCTGATGCTGCAGAAGAACCATCGCCGCCTCAATGTCAACCTCGATTACGTTCGAAACCACAGCGCCGAAATGGCAAAAGGCATCGTTGAACAGCCATTCGACTGGTCATCAGCTTTCAACTATGCATTAAAGAAGATCGTTGAAACGATTCCACAGGCTCGACCGGATCAAACAGCCCGAGACGTTCTCTATCATTGTGCTTGGGCAGGCAGCTTTGGCCTGAATGCTTGCAGCCCTCGTACTCTGTCGTCCCACCATCTCAATCACATGATCTCGATCGAGGGCATTGTCACGAAATGCTCTCTAGTCCGCCCGAAGGTTGTTCGCAGTGTACATTACAATGAAAGCAAAGAAAAATTCCATTTCCGCGAATACCAGGATCAGACAATGACGGTTGGAGCCACCACATCTGCTGTATATCCTCGAGAGGATGACGAGGGGAATCCCCTGACTACGGAGTATGGACTGTGCACCTACCGGGATCATCAAACCATATCTGTCCAGGAAATGCCGGAGCGAGCCCCTGCTGGCCAGCTACCCCGCGGAGTTGATGTCATTTTAGACGACGATCTAGTTGATCTTGTGAAGCCAGGCGACAGAATACAGCTTACAGGCATCTTTCGTACTCTTGGCAATCGAAATTCTACCCACAATAGCGCGTTATTCAAGACGATCATTCTGGCCAACAATGTTGTTCAGCTGTCCTCTAAATCTGGCGGAGAGGCCGTGGCGGCAACAATTACAGACACCGATCTGAGGAATATCAACAAAGTAGCTAAGAAGAAAAACCTACTGC
Organism: Ophiocordyceps unilateralis; assembly: GCA_001272575.2. Classification (NCBI taxonomy): domain Eukaryota; kingdom Fungi; phylum Ascomycota; class Sordariomycetes; order Hypocreales; family Ophiocordycipitaceae; genus Ophiocordyceps; species Ophiocordyceps unilateralis. The sequence continues at coordinate 2,368 of LAZP02000320.1, read as the reverse complement.
AACTTCTCTCGCGATCTCTGGCACCGAGCATCTACGGGCACGATCATATCAAGCAGGCGATTCTTCTTATGCTCTTGGGAGGCGTGGAGAAGAATCTTGAGAATGGCACCCATCTGCGGGGTGATATAAATATCCTCATGGTTGGCGATCCCTCTACAGCAAAGTCGCAACTCCTGCGCTTTATTCTCAATACGGCTCCCCTGGCCATCGCTACAACTGGGCGTGGCTCGTCCGGTGTTGGTCTGACGGCGGCAGTGACTTCGGATAAAGAGACAGGAGAAAGAAGACTTGAGGCCGGAGCCATGGTCATGGCAGACCGCGGCGTCGTGTGCATTGATGAATTCGACAAAATGTCAGACATGGATAGAGTGGCTATCCATGAAGTCATGGAGCAGCAAACTGTCACGATTGCCAAGGCAGGTATCCACACGTCACTGAACGCTCGATGCTCCGTCGTTGCCGCCGCAAATCCTATCTTTGGCCAGTATGACCCGCACAAAGACCCTCACCGGAATATCGCTCTCCCGGACTCGTTGTTGTCACGATTTGATCTCCTTTTCGTGGTTACAGATGAGATTGAGGATACGAGGGACCGTCAAGTCTCGGAGCACGTCTTACGCATGCATCGATATCGCCAGCCAGGGACTGAAGATGGGATACCCGTTCACGAGCAGACGTCTCAATTCCTCGGTGTTGCTCCTGCCACTCAGGCGGGTCCTGAGACGTCTACTCAATGTTACGAAAAGTACAACAATGTGCTTCATGCTGGAGCAAATGGGCAATCTTCTGGTCGAGGCGCGGGCAAGAAAGCCGAGATCTTGAGTATACCCTTCATGAAGAAGTACATCCAATATGCCAAAATGCGTATCAAGCCTGTTTTGACGGCGAGTGCCTCGGATCGCATCGCCGAAATTTACGTCGGACTCCGCAATGATGAAATGGAGGGAAACCAGAGGAGGACCAGCCCCCTCACCGTTCGGACGCTTGAAACCATGATTCGATTGGCCACCGCTCACGCAAAAGCACGACTGTCAAACAGAGTCGAGGAGCAGGACGCCATGGTTGCCGAGTCCATTCTGAGATTTGCGCTGTTCAAAGAAGTCGTCAAGGACAAGTCACGGAAAAAGAGAAGGAGGACGCAAGCGACCGAGGTTTCTTCTTCGAGTGAGGAGAGTTCAGACGATGGAGATCAAGGTTTCGATGAAGCTGATCATGCCAATCGTGGCGGCGGTCGACCGGCAGGTTCAGCTTCGCGCCCTGGCACGCGCTCCCATGCCAGATCCGTCGCCTCTGCCAATACAAATGGCGCCACTCGAGCCGATCCGACCACGGAGCCTGGGGTCAGCGAGGGCAATCACACATCCAATGGGACGGGTCGGTCCAGACGCGACTCACAGTCCCAGACTTCATTCGCTTCCTCAGTGCCTGTTTCCCAGCTGTCCACGCAGACCCAGGGCGACGATCAGGCAGACCAAGAGTTACGCAGGAGTGCAGCCAGCTTGACCATTGATGACTCCCCTATCGACCGCCAACGGTTGGCTACTTTCAAGGCCGCACTTGGACAGCTACTCAACACCAATCTGTTCAAGGATGAGTGCGCTACGTTGACGTCGGTCACAGAAGCAGTCAATCAGAGAATCGCAAATAGCGAGGGTGGTGCCTTCGATCGCGACGAGGCCGTCAAGGCAATAGAGGAGTTGCAGGAGAAGAATCACGTTATGTACGTCTCTGGAATTTTCTCTGCCGATTCCACCCTTTTCAACTCACCCTCCTCCCATAAATCTGCCTCGCACAATTTGCTTGAATCGTTGACGACTGACCGACTCAAATCAGGTTTGCTGACGGCGAGCTTATCTACAAGATTTGAGAGCATCGAGCTCCATACTGCAATTGAGCCAAACCACCTCACGGGAGTCGGGACGATTTCTGAACCGAGTACGACGGACTCCGGGTCCCTTTTTGGCGTGATTATCCTTAAGAATGGCTTTTATGGCAGGCAAAAAAATATACTAATAGACGGAACACTTCGCGGCCATGGTGCTAGAAGATCCTAAACGTACTCGTTGCCATCCGAGCTCCCCAATTATTAGCACCAGACCGCCCCCTGGATCGGGTCTTGTCGAAGAATAGTAAGACCAGCCTAAATTAATGCGTCCTGGGTTGTAAGCATAGAATAACTAAAAGGGAGGGCGTTAGTGTTAAGCTACTTATAGGGTGTTTATAAGTATAATTAATCTATCTACTCCTAGAAAAACGGAGGAAAATATTAAACATGTACTAGAGGGCGTAAATAAGTAATATAGAAGCTTAGTTTTATCTAGCTAAGTAATCTAGTACGCGCCCTATTAAATATAGTGCCCTAAGCTAC
>LAZP02000032.1:24437-74026 GCA_001272575.2 Ophiocordyceps unilateralis | reverse complement strand
GGGGGGGCGGGGGGGGGGGAACCGGAACTCGGTAATCGTAATCGTCACGCTGCGAGTCACAAAATTGCACCCGTCGGCTGTCGTCCGTCCATTCGGGAAACATGGTCCGTATCTACATATATATATACTGTGTTGTGTTCATCATCCGAGCCGTGCCGCTCACAAACAAACGTCTTATTCACGATAGATGATGCGATGCAACCGCGTCCCGGAAATACTAGTAATCCCGTGGCGCCGTTACCAGTCAGTCAGTGCCGTCTTGTTCCGTCCGCATCATCCGAGCCGGGACTCTCCGAATCGTTCGCTTCCTCGGCGCCGGCCTTCAAGTCCACAGGTCCCGGCCAGGTATCGGGCTCCGGTTCAACCGAAGTTTGAGTGAGAAAGGATCCTCGTGCTGCAAGCGCAATCATTCCGCTAGAAGAACTTCTATATCGTCCGAGAGGTTACATCTGCGTAAGCGAGAAGCAACGTCGTGCACCACCACACTCAATACTGCGTATAAGAATTCACATTCGCTCGTCGCAATGATCCCAAAAACCTGATTTGCTTCTTTATTTCCTCCTCTTTCTCTTCCTTGACCAGAAATCCTTTGGTTCTTTCGCAAAAACAATAAAAATAAAAGATGGATGGTACACCGTCCCTCAACGGTCACGGGCTTCGGACCCAGTTAGCGGACCTCCGTGGCACCGGCTCCGATTCCGACTCCAACCCCGGCCCCCGCCCCGCTTCCAACGGCGCCTCGGTCGAGCTCGATGCGCTCATCGTCGGCGCCGGCTTTGGTCTGTGCACTAAGGCTCTTCTCCTACTTCCGGCCCTTCCGGAGACATGTGAAGTAGACAAGACGTGGATGGCACATGGGGCTTACATCGCTTAGCCGGCATCTTCATGCTCAAGACGCTCCGAGACCGCGGCTACCGCGTCCGCATCTACGAAGCCGGCTCCGGCCTGGGCGGCACCTGGCGCTGGAATGGCTATCCCGGTGCCGGCGTCGATAGTGAGGTGCCCCTATACGAGTTCTCGTGGCCCGAGGTGTGGAAGGACTGGACCTGGAGCACGAACTACCCAGGCTATGCCGAGATTCGGGCCTATTTCGAACACGTCGATAGTGTTATCGGTGTGAAGAAGGACTGCTGCTTCAATACCGTCGTGGTGGGAGGCACCTTTGATACCGAAGCCGGCCGCTGGTCTGTCGTTACGTCTGATGGCCAGACGACGCGAGTCAAGTATCTGGTGCTGGGAACGGGCTTCGTAAGCTCGACTCCCTCTCATCTACACTCTCGACCCGGACTGACGCCCGACTTCTTGCTAGTCGGCTAAGCGATACGTGCCCGAGTGGCCCGGCATGGCCGACTTCGACGGCATCATTCACCACTCGTCCTTTTGGCCGAAAGAAGGCGACGTCTCGATCGACGGCAAACGATGCGCCGTCATCGGCACCGGCGCATCCGGCGTCCAAATAGTCCAAGCCTGGGGTCCCGTGGCCGGCCATCTCACCGTCTTCCAACGAACGCCCAACCTGGCATTGCCCATGCGGCGTCGATATCTCACCGTCGAGTCCCAGCAGCAATCCAAGGCTCACTACCCGGAATTCTTCCGCTACCGCGAGCGGACCTACGCAGGCTTCAACTTCGACTGGCACGAGCGAAAGGTGGCCGACGAGACGGCCGAGGAGCGACGAGCACTTCTGGAAAGTAGCTGGGCTGCCGGCGGCTTTCGCTTTTGGTTGGCCGCTTACATCGACATGATCACGGACACGGCGCTTAATGCCGACTATTACGACCTGTGGGCGCGTAAGACCAGGGCTCGTATCGTGGACGAGAGGAAGAGAGACTTGCTGGCGCCCCTGAAGATGCCACATTACTTTGGCATCAAGCGGTGCTGTTTGGAGGAGACTTACTACGAGCAGTTTAACCGGTCGACGGTTGATCTGATCGATGTCGCTGCCGACCCTATCGAGTGCTTTACCAAGACGGGCATCAAGCTCAAGAGCGGCGAGCATCACGAGCTGGACGTGGTTGCCTTGGCCACGGGCTTTGTGAGTTGAAGACATGACGTGTACACGGACTGTCAGGGGCTGACTCTGTACTACTACCACTACTACTACTACTAATGTTGAATCCCTTCCAGGACGTCTCCACAGGAGGTGAGGAATAACAAGCCCCCCTCTCCTCTTTCCTTTAACTCTATACACAAACCACATACTCACTTGTCCCCCCCCCCCCCCCAGCCATGACTCAAATGGGCCTCACCAGCATCGACGGCAAAAGCCTCGACCAACTCTGGGCCAAGGGAGCAACAACCTACCTGGGCCTCACCGTCAGCGGCTTCCCCAACATGTTCCACCTCTACGGCACCCAAGCCCCGACGCTGCTCTGCAACGGGCCGTCATGCGTCGAAGTTCAAGGCCGATGGGTAGCCGACTGCATCGACAAGGCCGAGCGTCGTGGCGTCAAGTTTCTCAACGCCCGGTCCGAGGCAGCTGGCGCTTGGAGGGACGACTTGATTCAGTTCTATAACACGACTCTCTTCCCGACCACTCGTTCCACCTTCATGGGTGGCAGCGTGCCGGGAAAGCCGTTTGAGCCGGTCGCGTACGGACGCGGTTTGCCTACTTACTCGGATACCATTCGCTCCGCTCTCGAGTCGTGGGATGATGGCTTTGAGCTGGTGTATGGGTGAGGGGGGCTGTGGTTGACGGGTCATGATATGACAGAATTTGAACACGTATGTAGCTAGCAGAATTGGATTCATCGTCGATGAGAGATCAGGCCTGAAAACAGCTCACCAAGAGGGTTCATCAAAGAGTCATCGGCAGATGTAATCGGCACACCAAGCTCATCGACTGAAGCCTCCGCTGACAAGGTAACCCTCGGCTTCAAGGAGATATGCATCCGACTTTATACGTCGTCGAGAGTTTGATTTCCGGCCGATCGCCTCCATCCGCTGTTGCCTTCGTCAAGCTCATGGGGCTTCTTGGACAACTCTAAAGGTCCGGTCTCCAAAGTCCATATGAATCCGCCCTGCGCCCGTAGTTGTCAGACGCGTTCCGTCACATCTCGTTTCTTTTTTTTTTTTTTTTTTTCAGTCTTATTCCGTTCTTTCATGCCGATTTTTCCCATCATGCTTCTACGCTACCTCCCCCTCAACTTGATTTGCCTCCCCTACGTCATGACCGAAGGGTGCCGGCTGGGAGGGTGCGGCAGACCGGATCGTCCACGACTGCCAATGGGGCCGCCAGCAAAACTGTCCCGTGAATTTGACAGTGAATTGGACAATATATATTTCACCCAAGACTCCAGTGGAAACCGACTCACGATGCGCCTCTTCTACAACTCGACTGTTTACAGGGACGTCAGAAGGTCTTCCTCCAAGAGGGCCATGTGCTCCACTGCCATGGAGTTGTTACGGACAGCCGGAGGGCCTGTTATTCGACGCTGCGGCTCACAGGGGGGGGGGACGTGCGAGGAAACCTGTTATTCCCCGGAGCAAGAGATTGGCGCTTGTGCCGGGGCGTTGTGCTCCTGTTGCATCCCCTCCATTCACGTACGAGGTCTGAGGGATCAAGAAGCATCACCAGGAGAAAGGGGAAGCCATGGCTTTTGATCCCATCGATTCAACGCCGCTTTTACAACTTGTCCCATGGGGCAGACGATGAGCTCCGCAGAGACTAACCCCGCTGCAGGCCAACACCATCATCTTTCTGCCTTCTGTGCAATGCTTTTTCGACAAAATGTCTGCTTGAGCTCTTCGGAGCACCGGATACACGGCATCGCATCGACGGAGTACAGGTGCCCGACTCGTTTTCATGTACTTTTCATACCAATGACTGGCAGTCTGATACCATAGCAACAGATATGCCGAGTGAGCCCACTCACTCATCCTATCACTTTTCCGTCCTAAACCCTCTCTCCCCTTAATTGTGACGTAGAATACAGGCGTTGGAGTTTCCGCCTCGACTAGAGGGCCAAGAAAAAGGTAAATGTGCGGTAAATGCGAAGCCATCCCCTTCCTAGCACGGCTATTGCTCCTGCGGGTCACGCAAGGGTAACACGACCCCATTTTGCTATTCCGCCGCTGAGGCAGAGACGGAATTGATGACTGGGGAGAGAGAGAGAGAAGTTTGAGCTCCAGGCTGCCTCGTCACCGTCCACACACACGTCATAGGTATCAGGACAGAAGAGAGGGGAGACAGAAAACACCGTCAACGTTTTGTTGAGGCAACCAGTCAAGAGAAAGAAGAAGGGCGGGGGGGGGGGACAAAAAGAACCTTTGCGCTGCATGAACCACTAGCCGGTGGGACTGACTGGAATTATCGTATCAATCGTATACGAATCGCGCTACCTATCCTCAAACTCCGTGTCCAGTGCTCAGCCACGTCTAGCTCCAGGCCCTGACCCCGTACGGCACTCACTTCGCCTTGTGTTATGAGTTTTGACGGAAGTAGTCAACCCCCTTCCCCATGCGAAGTCGACGAGCTGAGGCGTGAAAAATTGGGCAGCACAGGTATGGCGCCCTCTGTTTCCGTGGAACAGCCTTCAGCTTAGTTGTCACACAACCTTGTGCCTTGACAATCGAGGTTTAGACTCTGCTCTGGGCACACCGCGTCACAGTAAACCGTCAGAGCCGTTGCTGCGCCGTCGGACGGGAACGTGGCAGTTGAGTGATTGTGATATCTCCAAGATGCATTCGTGTGGGCATGCGGTATGGGTGAAGCCGACTTAGTGACTGCGAGTACCATACGTCGGTCATGGTTCAATTCCGTCCAGGATACGCAAAATTTTCAATTCAAGCTCACGGTTGGGTACGACGCGTCATCGGCAGACGGCGGCTGAAGCTTTGGGTTGGGAGAGAGAAACATTGAGATGGGAAGCGGACGCAGTATGTACAGGTATCGAAGTCGGCTCGCTTCATACTTTCTTTTTTTTCCCGGGTCTGACCATGCAGCGGGCTCTTGGTCTGTTGTCCCCGATGGACTTCCTTGTCGTAGGTAACCTATTAGAGGCCATGCCTGTATCGGCTCACCGTTCCTTTCCATCGTCGGTCTCGCTCGTGACGCGGTTCTCTTGGCGATAATCGCTCGTGTCCCAGTCGCTGGACTTGATGGCGTTCACCCGACGAACGTACATAGTGTCAATCTCCTCGAGTGTTCGGTCCTTGGACTCGATAACGAAGAAGAAGACGATGAGGACGAGGGCGGCGCAGCATCCGGCGAAGACGAGGCCGTAGAGGTAGTCGATTTGGTCCGTGATGAAACGCGTGCTAAAAAGGGGTCAGAGTCTTGGCTCCTTTTTCAAACCTGCATAGGAGAGAGGGAGAGGGAGGGATACTCACAAAAAGGATATCATGCTGAAAAAGAGACACGAAACGGTCAAGAGTTAGCCCATACATCACATCAACAAAACACGCACACACAAAGACGCACAAGTTCCAGAACCAGTTGGAGGCCGTGGCGAGGCCCATGCAGGCGCTTCGGTAGCGCAGGGGATACAGCTCCGCGTTGACGGTCCAGACCAGAGGGCCCCAGCTGACGGCGAAGGCGGCGATGGCAAGGCACGAGAAGGTGACGAGGACGGATCCGGCGGTGGGGGTGTTCATGGGATGTTGGCGGTCGAGGACGAAATGACCGACGAAGGCGTAGACCCTGAGGAGTCGGGGATCAGCCGTCTTCTCTTTCCCATTCTCTGTTCCTGACTGTCTGTCTCCCATCTCTTGGGGTAAGACTCACAAGAAGCACACCATCATCCAGGCCGCGCCCGCCATGAGAGTCACTCGTCGGTCGAAACGTTTCACGATCCACATGCCGGCAATAGTGCAAACAACGTTGACGGTTCCGAGAACGATCTGGGTCACATAGCTGTTACTAATGCCGACCGACGACAGAATCGTTGTGCCAAAGTAGAAGAAGAAGTTGGCGCCCGTCAGCTGCTGACCGGCCTGAAGAACGACACCGAGCAGGGTGCGGTGAAGCATGCGCGGGCCCGTAAAGATCTCGGTCCAGCGGAAGGCGGCCGAGTGTTCGCTCTCCTCGTCGAGCTTGGCCTGGATATCGGCCATCTGAAAGTTGACGGCATCCGAGTCAGGGGAGAGGCCGGCCAGACGGGCGATGGATCGGCGAGCCTCCTCGACACGGCCACGGCCAAAGGCATATCGCGGGCTCTCCGGAAGAAGAAGCATGCCGCCGCCGAGAGCCAAGGCCCAAGCAAAGGACAGGCCATTAGGGATACGCCACGACGCGCTCGAGGGCAGGGCCTCGGTGCCCCAGTTGACCATTTCGGCCGCCCAAATGCCGAGCGTGATGAAAAGCTGATAGGAAGCGATGATGACGCCTCGAATGACGGCAGGGGCGCTCTCGGACTGATACATGGGCACCACGACGGACATGGATCCTATACTGAGGCCCGTGACAAGACGGCCGACGGCGAACTGGGGCCAGGAATTCGAGGAAGACACCTCGATGGCAGTTCCGATGCAGGTGAAGAAGGCAGAGAGCGAGATGGAAAGCCGCCGGCCAATGGCGTCGGCCATCTTTCCCGCGATGAGGGCGCCGATGAGGGCGCCGATGCTGAGCAGGCCCACGATGGTTCCCTGACGGGCTGCGCTAAAATCGTACGAGCCGTCTGCTTTTAGAGAGCCGAATCTGCGGGCGTAGTCGGCCATGAGGAAGAAGCCGGAGATTTGTCCGCTGAAGTTGCCAGAGGAAAAGGGTTAGCAGGGTTCTCATCAGAGGGATTTCGACAACGAGGGGGAGAGGAAAGAAAGGAGGTCAAAGAAGGCCAAATAGACCGCAACATCACGGATACAAAAGCAGACAAGGACAAGAGAGGAAAAAAGGATCAATTCGACGAACCTCACATATCCAAAAATGAAGCCGCCGATGCTGGCCACGGCCGCCAAAACACAGGCCAGCAGCGTCACCCGCTCCTCACTCCCCCGGCTCGACGTTTCGCTGCCGGCGCCTCCTCGACGCTCATTTCCTCGCAAGACCCTCATGCTGGATCACTATCCCGGAGCATTCGCCGCCGAAAGAGAGGGACCACGAAAAGAAGAAGAAAAAATATTTGGGGCCTGGAACGAAGAGAGGGCCAGAGGGGAGGGGGGAGGGAAAATGAAAGAAAAAAGAGGGGGGAAGAGGGGGGTGGGAAGGAGGAGGAGAGGTGGTTGCTTCCCTTCGCAGTAAAGTAGAAGCAGGCAAGAGACGGAGAGGAGTTTATAGAGGAAGACGTATAAAAGGAAAAGGAAAGAATATCAAAAAAAAAAAAAAAAAAAAGAGGAAAGAAGAAGAAGAAGAAGAAAAAAAGGAGAGACCGATGGCAGAAGGAAAGGAACGAAACGTTGTTTTGTTTAATAAAACGAAGATGGGGATTTCACGAGGGAAGGGCCCACCCGCAGGGTTCTGCCATCTTGCCGTCCGCTACCATGGGCACTTTGTTGACGGCCGGGCCGGAATGGCATAATGGCACCCCCCAGTCTGCATTGTTGAGTTCATGTAACGGTCCGGGGTGTGCGTGTGCGTGTGCGTGCGTGCGTGTGTGTGTGTATGTGGCCGGTGAAGTTGCCGTTCCGCAAGCTACGTCAGAGGTTATTCTGCTTTGTTGTACAATCGTTGTTATTTTTTTTCCCTTCTACTGTGCTGTCACTGCCATGGACTCACATACACTCTTCTTCTTTTTTTTTCCTTTTTTTTTTTTGCCCCCTTGAATATTCGTTTGTAGGAGAGGGGGGCTTTTTTTCAACCCTCTTTTTACCCCCTTCTTTCTTAACACGATACGTTTATGTACGTGCCACCTTCGGTGGATTTCGGGCCACGGGACCTTCGAAAAATTTTTCCTTCAGAGAGACGGGCCGATGGGCTTGAGTCGGGGTGGAGACAAGAAGCGGGCAACTCGGCTCGTTCATCTTTCTTCGCACCCACCACACACACACACACCCCTCCTTCTCTCTCTCTCTCTCTCTCTGTCTCTCTCACCGCTTTCGGAGCCGGCGTCTAGAGAGGCGGTTCCCCTTACCAAGATTCATCGTATGTACATACAGTACGGATCAACTGTTCTCCTCCCTTGCTCGGCGAGGCCGTGTCGAGGGCCCGAGACGGGCCTCGTCGGACAGTAGCATCGCCTTCCGTGCGCGGCAGCAGCTCGAATAGACGCGCCGACAACCGTCTCTTTTCAGGTGGAGAACAGAACGCGATCCACCGCCACTCGATGGGACGACATTGCCCCTGCCGGCAGGGGTTCCATGTTCTTATCTGTGTGACGGACAGTCGTGTTTCTCTCGGTTTTTCTCTCTCTCTCTCTTTCTGTCTCTCTTTCTCTCTCTCTCTCTCTCTCTCTCTCTCTCTCACACACACACACACACACAGCTCGTGTCTTTTCCCGCCCTCCAGGCTCACACACACACATTCCTTTCCCGCCTCCCGCAACTCAAGCGAACGTCTGGTGGAACCATCGAAGCACCTTAACCTTATTGTACGATGAGGACAGCAGGCAGCAAAGGACTAAACGAGCGAATCGACGGAGTCCGCAAGGCTATTGAATTTCACCATGGCGCGGTTGTCGATAGTCACGTGCGGTTGCCAGAGGGGGGCGGCTCACAAGAGCATCGAAACACCATAGTCGGCCGTAGCAGCCAACTTTAGACAGAAGGAGTTGCTTCCTGTACAACGGCTAATGCCGCTCATTGACAAGGTTGCGAAATTATATTGTTTTCTCCTTGCCTCTGTTCTCTACTGCAGTTAAGCCTCTCTCCCAATTTTCCCTTGGGTTGTAAATATCAACTTTTCTTTTTCCCTTGACCTGTAGGTACATGTCCTTGAATATTGCTACTGCCATCTTCCCACCTTTTTTGCCTTTGTTCGAGAGAAGGACAAGCATCTGTCTCTCAGAGGCATTTTTTACCCCTCAACCTCCCCCCCCCGATCTTCGCCCTACGCCAAGGCGCAACATCTTGTTGAATGACATAGCCCCGAGTCTCAAACTCATGACGTATTTTGTCGAGATAGTGAGCCGTGTTTAATCCACATTAGGCTTTGGCTTATCAATCGTAGCGGACCTCTTCCTTCAAGGGGCTCATGGCTTCAAGACTTCCAGAAGCCGATTTGACTCCAAAGTCAATCCATCACGACGTCTGATGTAAACCCTAAGCTCAAAAACTCCAGCTCCTCAGCCAATCTCCGTCCAGGACAATCGCTTCTTAGAGCTTGACCCCCCGACGTCAGCCTAAAGTGGCGTCGATTCGATGACGCGATTGCTTTTCCGCTTCCAAACAAGGCCTCCCTTCGCTGATCCTGTATTACATCTCGTTCGAGAGCTCTCTCTCTCTCTCTTTCTTCTCGCTCGCTTGGGGCGCCTTTCACTTTGTCTAGTGTGTGCGTGGATGTGTGTGCGTGGATGTGTGTGTGTGTGTGTGTGTATACAGGTAAACTGCAATGTTGCCTCCCCAGGACTGACGAAACGTGGCATCAAGCGGCAACTGGCCAACTAGACTACTTCCCATGCACGACTCCGGCTTGCGCGCTCCACCCGGACTGCGCGGTTATGGGATGAGCCTGGCAACTGGAATTGGCCGTAGTATTGGCGTGTCCAGTACAGTGTGCACCAGTCTGGATAACGGCTTGGCTACGAGTTTCTGCACAAAACACACGCCGCCAATACAGACATGCAATAGGGAGGGTCGTACATGCATATATGGACATGTACGTATGTATGTACGTACGTATGTAGGTAGGTGTAGCTTTACGCGTCTTGTGGCCACAAGGATAGACCTCCAGTGCCTATGCATATAGGGCCGTTCAGAGGCAGTAGACTCATTGTAGAAGATGAGCCTTTTCTAGACCGAGCCCGTGAGTCGTATAGTTACCGTACGTCACGGTTCAAGGCCGCGGTGCTTTCGCTATATTAACAGACACAAGGGGTTGTAGCAAAGCTGTATTCGTTGTACGCCGTCGCCTATACAGGCAGTCGGCGAGAAAGCGGGAGAAGCCGGAAACTGACCGAGAAATTCGAGACCACCAGCGGCTGCATTGTAATCAAATCACTACACCAATCGCAACTCGTCACCTTCTTTCTTGTATAGTCTGAAGCCTTCCACTATTCTCCCTCCTGCATCACATGTCCTGAAGGTCCGACCTGACTGAACTCATCCTCTTGGACGTCTTGGCTGCAGCAAGGGTTTCGTCATCTTACTTAGAGATGTATGTATGTACCATGTCCAGACTGGGGATAGGGCAAGGCGTGACACACGATCTGGATCCCGGGGGAGACGAGCCTTTTAGCGTACATACGTACATATATACGTGTGTGTATGTAGGTATGCATGTATGGCTTGTATAGATGGGAGGCATTTACGGCACAGGACGAAAGAATGCATAAATGGTGCAATACATTGCACTGACACCATGACGGCTGTGTTGAAACCCTCTCCACACATTTCCCCATAGTCTTCTAGCCACGCTGCCCGGACGATCATGTCTTTCCGGACGACACACCACGGGTCGACGCTGCCTTGGGCGTCAAAACAAGTCTGGAGGGGTAAAAAAAGGGCTTGGCCTAGACTCCGAGACTTGCCAAATGATTCCTCATTGTGAGTGCCGTGACATGTTCATGTGGTTGTCAGGCTTGGCCCTTTATGTTTCTTACGTCAAGCTTCTCGTTCCTTCTTGGCTTACTTGTCCTTCATTCTCTCTTGTCCAAACACAACTATCAAACACACATATTGATTCAACACTTTCATGACGCCCACTCGCCCCCCTCACCACTCGCACCGGCTCTCTTCCCAAGCCGTAAATGAGCAGTTGGCACCGTCATGACACTTTTTCCAAATATCTCTCACCCGTCGCATACAGCGCTTGTTCTCTCCTTGGAATTTGAAATGGAGTCGTCCTCGTTTATAGTCGATGCAAAACTCAATCATGGAAGGGATTCCGGTGGTTCGGCAACCGTCGTTGGCGTTGAAAATGAACCTGCCGTTGTTCGTTCTCCAGTCGCCCTCGATATATTTTCCCGACCTTACATGGTGAACGGTAGTCATACTGTCAGCGGCGCATGTTGCCGCCAAGGCAGCACCGACGAGGGCCAATAGGTCGAGGCGCATTTTGGCTCTACATTTATAAGATCACTTTGTTCAGCAGCTCTTCCTTGGCATAAAGATGAATCGAAAGCTGAATCTCGTTGGAACCAAAGGGGGGATAGGTATAGGGGGGGTGGCTTACCTATCGCCAAATCTTGATCCCTTTCAATATGTATATATATATATGTGTGTCTGTGTGTGTGTGTGTGTGTGTTTTTCCAATCTGTTGCCTGACGTAGTCAAGTCTGAATGCACCTGAACGAAGCAGGCGAACACAGGCAAGACTTATAACCGCCAGTCTATCCTCTGTATGCTGTGTCCGCAGGCCGCGCGCACTTATTCCGCCACAACAGCCTAGTTGCTCAATATAGTTTCCAGGCATTCCCATCAGTTGAGTCCACATAGTAGGACGTACAATCAGGTCGATTGGAGGGCGGAAACAGCCTCGAAGCTCCGTTCCCAACCCAAACACTAGAAAAGCTTCGGACCATGTATATCTCTATGTAACCTCTTGTTAGTCGGATGTAGTGCCATGATACAGAAATAACACACATGGAGTTTCTTCTCATCTGACGGGTATTTACTTCAACATGAAAATTTTAATTACGGACTTAACCGTCTCTGATTGAACGACGTCTCTGCTGCCTGTTTTCTGCAGAGGTAAATGCCTGGCCGTTAGACTTTGTCTTATTCCTTGGAAAATGATCTTTCTCCGCTTTCTTACTTTCCTATTTCGTCTATCTGCTGAGAGTATTTTAGCAATAGAATTCTATGGATAAATGTATACATATATAAGCAGACATGGTGGCTGCTTGTGGATGCTTGGACTTTCCTACTCATCTGCTCTCTGGATGTTATTTTAATGCCTCGACCGGCTTTGGTCCATAACTCCTGTGATTATAGCCCAGCCGCGACTGAGGTTGGGCTGAGCCGGTAGTCCATATAAGCACATATCTTGACAGATATTGGACAGGAATATAGAAAGAGAATAAAAAGAAAGGAGAAAGGGGGGGGAGGGGACTAAAAAGGATTAGGAAATCCATTTGCTACCTAGGTAGACTAGGCAAATTGCCCCGTATGGCCTCCTTGCGAGATTCTCTCTTGCTGTCTGTCGGCCTCTTGTCGCTGTGGTCGACACCGAGCCTGGCCGATGACCTTAGACCGTCTTATGTCTATCGCGCCGACATGCTGTCCCCGGAGCACCTGAAGCTTCAGGGACGTTTCTTCCCTCGCGGCATGGACGGGACCAGACCTAGCCAGACGTTGGCTTCTCCGAAAATCAGCCTGTTTGATCACGTCCGCGGTTTGCCATCTGGAACCAGCCGTTTCGATTCCGGATACGTGTCGACGACGAGGAGCATCGACTTTGCCAGACGTTTCTTGCACACGTCGCTGGGCTCACAAGGATACATATATAAGATGCACGTGTCGCCTAACTTCATCGACACGGCCCATACCTTGGGCCAGTTTTACGCCCAAAGCGAGGAACAGGAAGTATCCGTTCTCGGCGGTCCGCTGTACTCGCAAGTCCTGAGTTGGATTGAGTTTCGGCAGGGCGTCGAGCAGCCGGAAAAACCGAACCCAGACTACGACTCGTCTAAATTTGATGATGCCGTTTGGGGCGGAGTGCAGTATCAGCTGGCCGGCTTCCCCGATGATCATGTGGCGTGGAAGATAGAGCCATGGCGAAGATACAGTGACTGCGGACTCAGCGATGTAGAAAGATGTAAGCCGAGGCGGTCTTCGTTGCAGTTTGCCATCGAATACGCGGACAAGACAGACACGAAGATTGCTACCAGCAGCAACGACGACGGGTTGGCAGCTTCTTCGGACAGGGGAACGACTGACAGCAGAAGGGAGTTAGTTGGACAGGCTGACAAGAGCAAAAAGTCGAAAGAGTTCTCGACCCGGAACAAGGCGAACGACAGCCAAAAGCCAGCAGCGTCGACGGACAGGAAAGGAAAGACACAAAAGAGCAGCAGACGGATATGCTCTAGTGCCAAGAGCAGCCGGCTGGATCTTGAGCCCATCCCGGAAGACAAGACGGCACATGTGGCCAAGATGGGGCGGCGTATGACCGACAGCCAAGACGTAGTTTACTTGGGCGATTACCTGAAACCAAGCGAAGCCAAGCAACAGGGCGGACTCTTACCAGCAGTCACCGAGGAAGCGGTTCAACGCGGGAAGCGAACAGTCGACCATCTGCTCACGGCCTACGACTCCTTCGCGGCCGCGGCCAAAGACGCGGTCCGCAAGGCCATAACCAACAGCCACGGCCAACCAGGCGTCGTGTACACTGTCCGTGCGACGCCCAACATGGTCAAGAGAGAGTCCAGCATCAGCATTGTCGGGGGTGTTCGCTGGCATCAAGTCCTGGGTTGGTCTTCCATTCCTCAGCACCACGGACTCAAGGACATGGTTGAAAAGATCAAAACCATGCCGGAGAGGAACCCGAGTTATGACAACCGCTTCGACAACTTCACCCTCTTCAACGGGCCGACGCCGAATCTCAACACGGTACAGGGGCTGCTCGACTTTATGCAACACAATGGCCGCGCCGTCGGCTGGAAGGGCGAGTTCCCCCTCTTCAAGTGCTCCCGCCTCGTTACCAGAGACTTTTCACGCCTATCCAGAGGGCGAAAAAATACTTTGTCGCCGTCGCATGATCCTGCCCTGCTCTCCAAAGCCTGGTCATGGCTTAAACGCCAGGCTGCCTATTTGCTACCGGTAGTCGACGCCGTCAGCTTGATACCGCCCGTGGGCGAGATTGCTGACGGTTTTGAACTCGAGACCGTCATCTCGGACCCCATCGAAGCCGAGGCCTTCAAGGGTGTCGAGATGGTCGCCGACGCGGACGAAGTGGCGGCCGGAGAGGGGGAAGACGAGCTGGCTGCTTTCGAGGACATGTTCAACGGCGCTTCAGGTCCGCCGGGTAAGAGCAAAGTTACCCAGATGAAGCCTGACATTACGCGCCTCTTGAAACCGCTGCGGAGACAACCGGTCCCTCAGAAGTCCCTCTCCTTTGATGACAAGGTGCAGTTGAAGCCCTTTGACCCGTCTATGGGCAACCGGAACAATGACGGCAAGAAGGCGGGGGATGGGGGTTTCGGCGGAGAAGGGAGTTTGAACGGGGAGCCGAAAGCAGGTGATGTAGTCGTCAATAGCTGAAATCGTTTTTATTTTCTTTTGGTCTTTTCTTGTACGTTACCCTCGTTACACATTTACTTACCTGTTACCATGAAACCTCGCTCACACACACGAAGAAATGGCCCCCCTTTCCGCGACGGTGATGGAGTCGGCGCAAGACCAAGTCACATACCATCGCTGGCGACAGTAGGCTCTAGTGACAGAATATAAGCGTAGGGTTCAATAATTGGAAACGTCAAGTTCGCAGATCACCGTCAGCCCTCGCCCGGTGAGAAATGTCTGGTGCCGCATATAGTAACGGCTGTTCAGTTCACGTTGCCATCACGCACAGCTCATCACGGTGTGCCTGATGGGTTCAAGGTTCAACCTGGATGTATGCACGATCAAAAAGGAAATAGCTTATGGTCGACATCTTGTGACTGACTTGAATCTATCCCGCGAGTCGGGCGCATACGGCACTAAGCCATGGGGATTGGTTAGTCCAGGCAGACAGCCAAACGACATGGTCAATCCTGGTAAGCCCAACCGTCAGTCAGATAATGATGACATAGATCAGCACGACACCGTCCTTTGAGCTCCTCCACACCCCAAACCGGTAGGGGGTCAGTAGGCTCGGCCGCGACTACTAACACGGCACAATTGTCGGGAAAGACATACTCAACGGGCAAGGACTGGTGTCTGCAGGGAAAAAGAAGAAGGAGGGGGAAAAAAGGGTCTTCATGTCTCGTGCTCTCTGAACGGTCATGACTCCGCCTCATCGAGTATGCCCTGCGCTGTCCGCTAGAGGCTCGAGTCGACTCTGAAGACGAATCCGCTTTGCCAGTGACCACGCGTCGCTTTCGTCGTCTCGACATTGCTGTTGAATGTTATGATGCCAAGGTAGACACAAATGCCTTGTTGCCGGAGTTGGTTTTCTGCTGGAGATTGAGTAACGGCTTAGATGAGTGCGTGTATGTGTAGCCAGTTGCTGCTCACCTCGACGACCAGACACAACTCCTTAGCAAGGCTTTTTTTTTTTCTTCTTCTTCTTCTTCTTTCTTCTTGTAACAACATTGTTATACTTTCTTTTCTTGCTGTTCCTGTCCATGGAATTTCAATAGCAGCAACGAATCCAAATATCTCCGGTCGAGAGTCAGACACCAAGGAGCACAGCAATTCCTCCCCCTAACTAATGCTAGCTCCAGCACCGGCTTCGTCCATTCTCAATGCCGTGAATGAAGCAACGGACCCTTTCAGCCTCGTAGGCTGATGACCGACCTGTCGTTGTCGGCAACTCTAACTCTCTGTAGCAGATGCAGTCCCACAAGATGAGTTGAGAACAAATGGCACGCTCCAAGCGAATCGTCGTAGTTGATCAAATCACTCTGTATAAAGCCTCCCAATTGTCCTCTCAAAGCAATCTGCCTGCCCGTTCATCACCAGACGTCACTCTTTTCGTCATCACCACGCTCGTTATTATTCACCAGGATGGCGTCCGGATCAACATCCCTCTGCCTCACCCCGGCATGCGTCCTCTACGCCGGCAACGTTCTCGTCAGTCCACTCTGGCCTTGCTTGCTCTTGAACAATGTTACCGTTGCAAAGAAAGAGCTCGTCGGGACTGACTCCATCATCCAGAGCTTCTTGGCACCGGAAAATGCAAAGGTCGATCCGTGTACCGACTTTGCCCGTTGTCAGTGCTCTCCCCCCCTGTGAGAAGCGCAAGTAAGACGAGTTTGACGTGCTCACGCGCGCTGCAGTTGCCTGCCAAGGAGCAAACGAAAGGTTTGATCAATCGGCGGGTGATTCTCTCATCAAGAGCGTCGACGGGATCGTGAGGGCCCTCATCGAGTCCGACTATGAGACTGCGTCCAACGTACGTTGCTTTTATGTACCCCGTGAATCAAGGCGAGAAGTGCTAAGCAGTGTTTTAGTATACGACAATTGGCCGGAGGGCCATGCCGACAGGAAAACAACTGTTCACGACGATTAAGACAAACTACCATGCTTGCATGAATGTCTCCAATCTCGCAGCTCAAGGCCTCTCGCCGCTCAAAGAGATTGTCCATGAGATTCGCAGCAAGTTTCCTGTCGCAAATCTCTCCAGCAGCGCGACCATGTCCGGCTCCGAGCCGACGGCTTGCGTCGGAGACGGTCCCGACAAGGACCCGATGGCCAGCTTGATGCCAAGTTCGGGCAACGTGACAAGAGACAGCAACAGAAGCGTCGACGACGTGTCTCTCTACCTTGGCCAGCTCAGTGTCCCATTATTCAGCATGGAAGCGACTGTCGATGTCTCGTTCTACGATCCGGTGAGAAGACGAGAGGCTTTTCAGCGCGTCAGGTCGGTCAGAGGTCGGTCAGAGGCTAATTCTGCCCCTTAGAAACACAACGCCCTGCACATCGTACCGCATGCATTCGGCGATGGATGGCCCGAAAGTGACGAGGACTGGATGTCGTATGGTGACACCATCAGCCGTCTGCTCCAGACGATGCTCCCCAACGACCTCACCAGGGACGACCAGGCTCGTCACCTCGGCCAGGCCGTGGCCTACCTAGAGAGCAAGATGTTGGAGATATCGAAACATGCCGAGGACCCCTTTGAGTCCACGCCGGAACAGATGACGCTAGACGAAGTCGTCGCCCTGTGCCCGTCGCTGGGCCTCGGCGGCCTCATCAGGGGCTTGGTGCCGGCCTCTCGTCAGAATAGCAAGATCGAAGTCAGTGATCCGGCAACGATCAAGACTCTATCCGAACTCGTCTCCAACGCTCCGGCTGCCGTCATCCAGGCCTATCTCATTTACCGGACGGCGCGGGCCTTTCACGGATTCGTTAGAGCGCCTGCCCTGGATGCGTTTGCGGTGAGCAGTTTGGACTTTCAACAACTTACATGGCATTTACTCACTCGAGTCGACAGCGTCCAGAGCAGCCATGGGTCGAGTGTGTCCAGCAAGCCCTGAGCTCCGGCCCCAGCCACATGCTGGGCCGTATGTTTGCCAGGGCCGCCATTCCCCAGAAGTCTCGAGAGATTGGTGAGGAGATGATGACGGCCATCAAACAAAGGTTCGTCGACAATCTCGACCGACGTGAATGGATATCGCCCCAAGTCAAACAGGCCGTGAAGCAAAAGGTGGCCAACGTAGGCCAGTACTTTGCCTATCGAACGTCGTCGCCCGACATCGACAGCATCGAGAGCATCGCCGCCTATTACAGCGACCTCGAGATGACCGACGACTACTTCAAGAACAATCTGGCCTTCCGCAGATGGGATGTCAGCCATCGCTTCGACCGGGTTGGCGAGCCAGTCGACCGCCAGAACACACTTTCCCCCACCGTGGTCAATGCCATGTACGAACCGGTCCTCAACTCGGTGTACCTGAACGGACCGTACTTGCGCCATCCCTTTGCGAGCAAGGATTACCCCAGCGCCATCAACTTTGGCGGCACTGGCTCCGCTCTGGGCCACGAACTCACCCACGGCTTCGACAGCTCAGGCCGCAAATTCGATCCCAACGGCCGCAAGGTTGCCTGGTGGGACAATCAGACCATCGCCGAGTTCGAGAAGCGGACAAAGTGCTTCGTCCGTCAGTACGACGCCTTCACCTATCCGGGGCCCACCGGTCCGCTCCACGTCAACGGCACGCAGACGCTGGCAGAGAATATAGCCGACAATGGCGGCACAAACTTGGCCTTTGGCGCCTGGAAGGCCAGTGCTAGGGACAATGACATGAAGCTGCCGGGGCTGGAGCGTTTCACCTCCGAGCAGCTGTTCTTCATCGCTAATGCCATGACCGACTGCGCCGCCAACCGTGCCGGTGACGATATCCAGAGAATCAGTCGAGACGAACACGCTCCGGGCCTGGCGCGAATCAAGGGCTGGTCGCAGAATTCGAGAGACTTTAGGGAGGCCTTTAATTGTCCGGTAAAGGAGCCAGTATGTGAGCTGTGGTAGTGACCGGTCTCATTATACGATTCCGTGTATGTATATGTATATAGAGTTGCAATATCACAGTTGCTTGAAGAGTACTTTGTTCGTATATGTGTCGTCGTCAATGTCCACAACAACTCACCTCTCTTTAAGCCCCCCGCCTCATCGGCAAACTCTTCCCGTCCGACCCCAAAACCGCCGTCAAAAGTGACTCCCGCCAACTCACTACGCTCTCCTTATGAATTGCCAGAGGCGGCGGCAGCATCTCCGAATCCAGTTCCTTCTTCCCCGGCCTCGTGAGCACCGGCTTCAAGCGACGAAGCAGCGCGTCAAAGGCGAATACCACCTGTGCAACGACTAGCATCGCGCCGAGAACGAAACCGATGGGGACGGCCAGCGCGAAGGGAACCACCTGCATCTGACCAAGAGAGACGTTGCCGAGGTCGACGAGGCCTGAGATGAAGGTGGTTAGCGTAGAGATGAGTAGCGGCTGGTTGACGATTCGCGACGCTTTCTCGATCCGAGGGCCGCGGTTGGTCAAGAAGAAGAGGGCTCCGGCGACGAAAACGATGATACTGTTGACGATGCTGAGGCTCTAGTTTCGACTTAGAAGATCCAGGGGATAGGAGGTGGGGAAACTCACGCCATGCGCAGTTTGGAAATTTCCCCCAGTTCCCTTGGCAACGACACCCAAAGCAAAGATGCCCGGCACCAGCGGCAAGATACCAAGGATCCAAATCAGGCAGACAGTCCTATGCGTCCAGCGCGGCACCAAATGAGCCGCTTCTGCCCGCAGCATCAGATTACGCATAGTGCGAAGCGTGAGGGCCAGGGGGAAGAGAAGAGCGAGGGCTACAAGAGCCAAGACAACTGCAACACTGTCAGTTTTTGACCTCATTCAACGGAATAAGGGCACCCTTACTGTGGGCAGTAACAAGAGCCACAAACTCGGCAAAGTCATGGCCGTTGATGCGGATTGCGCTCTTAGCATCGTCGAGCGAGCCATCAAGCACTCGAGCGAGCTGCTTCCCGTCAACGTCATACGTGTTGCTGATATGAGTAAAGTGTATGTCGCCGGGCGGGATCAAGGCCCGTATGACGTCGGTCGTATTCCGGTCAAGGCCTCCGACTGACACGGCGCCGCTGCTGCTTAGACCGGCGAGGACGAGACTGATTCCGGCGACACCGCTGCCGTTGAGGAGCTCGATGGCCTTTTGTACCGCGGTCGATACCGAGTCGGCCGTCATTATCCGGGTGGCGAGGCCAAGGACCGGCTTTCCAACGTCGTCAGCCGTAACGGCTCGCCTTGCCAACGCGCCCGCGCCGGGACTCAGTACGACCCGTTGAAGAGTGACGGTGCCGGAGTTGCCGAGCCCCTGACCGAAGCCCTTGGCCAAGCCGCCAACAGAGTCGTCGAAATCCACCGTGGTGTCGCCAATAGTCCCCTTCGGTCGAGTCGTGTTGCCCCCGAGGACAGAGGAGATGCCGCCAATGGCCTCGACACCATCGCCAACTCCCGTTAGGAGCCCGCGCGCGAAGCCGTTGGCGATACGACCAACATTGGGTTTCAAGTCAGGCAGCATTTCTCTGACTTTGTTGGAGACGAGTTGGGAGTCGGCATTGTCTGCCAGAGAGCGGCTGAGACCGAACGCAAAGTTGCCCGCGATTGCCTCCATGCCTGGCAAATTGCTGGGCGGTCCTTGGTCGCCGTTGTCGTTGTCATCCTTGGTCAGCCGTAGACCCGCGGCCGTGCCAGAGCCGATGCCAGAGCCGAGGGCCGATGCCAGGGCCTTCATATCTACGTTCGGGTTGCTCTCCTGAAAGGCGCGGAGCGTCGTGGCAACGAAACCCGTTGTCGACTCCTGAACCGCGTTTCCGATGGCTGTTCGCTCGATGCCGTTGTCCTTGGCAACCTTTTCGCCCGCGGCTTTGCTCCCCTTGACCGAAAGGAGACCGAGTCCTTGAGCGGCACCGACGCCGGCACCGACGCCGCCGAGGAAGCCGGCATCGGCGACCGCGGGTCCGGATAGGTTCGTGACACTGCCGACAATGTTGTCCGTCACCTTGTTCACGATGTTGCCGATTTGGCCGCCGCCGGCCACAAGGTCACTGAGAGGGTTCTTGCCGGGCTTGGGATTACCGCTGTCAGGCTTCGCGGCTCCACCGCTGGCCGCTTTCTCTCTATCATTAGGTCGGCCTTGTCCCAAGCCCAAGACCAGGTTATTGACATTCTTAACGACATTATCGAGAAACCCCTGCCTCTTCTCCAGCAAGGCCCGTTTTCTTAGCTCGGCCGAGCCGGCGTCGCGGAGATGGTGCAGAAGCCATGGCCGGCTGTTGATCTCGTCTGGCGCTGCACGGGCCAGGGCGAAGAGGAGGAGGAGGAGGGGGAGGAGGAGGAGAGCGCGCGAGAGCATCGAGAATGAGTCTGGGCTTGACACCATGGTGCCTCCAGCGGCCACGTCTGTCACCACGAGCCAAAAAACAGGAAGAGGATGTAATTGCCAGTCCTGCTGGAAAACACCACCGAGTCGAGGCAGTAGAGCCGCGGTGGTGATCAAAATGAGTTCACGCTGGGAAGATCTGAGGACAGAGAGTTCCCGGGAACCCAGACGTCATAAAGGTAGGCCTTAGGAATTTAAGAGTCAGGTTCGAGACCCCATGGGTCCCCACGAAACTCGTCGTATTTCCAAACGGCCAGACTCTGTGACGAGACTGCCCATTTCTCCATCCAGCGCCATCATCGGCCGCACGATGTGGGAGTGTCGAGGCTGCTAATGGCGGAATCCCTGTCTTCCATTGCCCAGGCGCGGACATGGTGCGACCCATGTTTGATGGACGACAAGCATCCGGGATACTCGGGGGGAGTTCTTGTTTGGAGGCTTTCCTGACTCGCGGAGGCTAGCAGTTGTGGATCGGCGAGGATTCGAGAGGAGACATGACGATGAGTGATGTCAAGCTGATGGACAGAGGAAGTAGTAACAGTGACGAAGGAAAAATGATATGGAAGCGTGAGGCGAGCGCAGCCCGATCCAAGCTGCGTTGGATTATGAAGCTGCTGCAAAGCTGCTGCAAAGCGGCTGCTCGAGTCAAGTTTTTGGAGTTGAGTTGCGGTGACCACGTGATTTCTCCTACGAAACGGGGGGTTGACTTGGCGTTGCCAGTCACATGACCCCGGCTAATTGTGCAAAGTGCGAATTGCACGTGCCTCCACAACCTTATCCCCTCGGGTTGACAAGTTTTGGATTTGCACATGTCAAAGGAGTGGCGGTGCTTATACGATGGAACCAGTTTTACACTATAAACAATTACCCACGTTTCTACGAGCCGAATAAACTAGCAAAGTCGGGACTCTTGAGGAGCTTCTCAACCAACTACCCCCCTACTATTATGTTTTCCTACTTCCTTTCCAGAATTCTATCCATGATAGAGACCATGAAACCAATTACGATGGATAATGCGTCATATCCCCCGGCACCCTCCCCTCCACCAAAAACTCATCCTCCACCCTCTGCGTTTCGCCCCCAATATAGCTTCCATGGCCGGCCCCATCACGAAAGACGCTGACAGCATTCGGCATCTGCGCCCTCAAGCCAACCGCCCAAACGACACTGGTCGACGGATCGTGCAGCGCATTGACCAACAGCACCGGCGGCGCCATCTTCAGTCTCTCCGCGTCGAGCATCCTGCGTGGGTTGCGCACTGGCGACGGCCAGCCGAGACAGCTGGCTTGGGCGTCGAGACCTTCGGTTATCCCGCGCGTGTGAGGGGCTAGGGCTCTTGCTGCCATGATTCGTGCTATGAGGTTTGATGCGGCGCGGTTTGAAGATGCCGTCGTCGTCGTCGTCGTCGTCGTCGTCGTGTTAAGTGACTCGCCGACTGATGAGATGGGCTCTTGGCCCCAACCATCTGCACAGGCAATGGCGAGAAAAGCCATCGGGAAATTGGCAGGATCCGCCGAGTTATTCCCCCCGTTGTAAAGCAGCTTTTCCGAAAACAGGGTTGCATTTCCATCCGTAGCCTCGCGCAACGCATGAGATAGCTTCGGCCAACTCCGCGTCGAAGTCAGCATCCCCTGCACGCTGCTGACGAGTTCGACGCCCGTCACGTCCGGTCGACACTTGGGTGTAGGGCCATGACAGCCAGGCGCAGGAATCGGCTTCGAGCTGGCTTCGTCGACGAGCTTGTCGAATATGGAAGGGAGGTTTTGGTTATGAAAGGCGCAGGTGGATGACGTGTTGCACCATCCGAGGAAGACATTGAAGGTATCTTCTAATGTCTGCACCTCGGTTATTAGAAGGTCCATGGAGTTTTGCGAGTGCTCGACGTTGCCATCAAGCACCATCTTGCCGACTCTATCCGGGAACAATTCTGCGTATTGGGCTCCAAGGAGGGTGCCGTACGAGATGCCGAGGTAGTTAAGCTTATCATCGCCTAGCGCCTAGACCAACTAGTCAGAAGACTATGTCAACTTAGTAGTCTGTAAAGAAACCTACCTGACGTATCTCGTCCAAGTCCCGAGCCGCCGAGGCAGTATCGAGATAGTTGAATAACGGCCCCGTCATACGAGCGCAGGATTCGCCCATGGCCTTATTTCGCGCTACCAGCTCGTCCACCTCAGCCTGTGTACTGACGTTGATGGATACACGTTTGTTGAATATCTCATTATCGCACTTAATGCCGCTGCTCTCGCCCACACCTCGTATATCCGGTCCAACGAGGTTATACCGCTGCCTAACTATTGCGCTCGCCAGTCCGTCCGGTTCCGTCTTAGCGAAGATGGCCATAGTCGAGACGCCGGGTCCGCCAAAGTTGAGAATGAGGTTTCCGCACTTGGACGTGTCGTTGTCGCCCTGAGTCGTGCTGTTGTCGATGCATGGCAGACGAACAATGGCCTCGTTGAAGCTGCCGACGGTTTCATTATCGTAGTCGATGGGAAGCGATAGGTTGCCGCACTGAAGTGAGGCTGGATACGTCGGGGGGCATGCCTCCCAGTGAATAGCAGCCGGCGAGTCCCGCGCCAAAACTCGGATGCAGGCGGCAGAAGCCAGAACAGAAATGAAGAGGTTGCGCATGGCGGATGGTTGACGACGGTTGTGCTACATGAAACGAGGCGCGTCTGGTAAGTATAGGCACGAAAAGCAGCATGTCGCGGGGTTATTCCATTCAACCTCATCAAGTGCCCAGACAACGACAACTTAAACAAATCATCATCCAACCGACTTTCATCGACTAGGCCATGCGCGTCGTTTCAATCCGGGCCCGTAAAGTAAGCATAAACGGCGGCCAGCTATTCTCCTCTTCGCCTAGTCGACGTCAGGTTGAGTTGCAATCCGGTCTCGGGTTTCCAGTCTCGGCTTAGTTCATCTCACCCCCAGCCTCTTTCGTTTGGGAACCCGAATCGGTTATGCCAAGACGGTCTCCCACTTCTTTTCTCTCCTCTTTTTCCCTCTTCTCTCTCTCAACCCCCACACCTCAGCTTGACCCCCTTCGCCTCCCGTCACTGAAATCAGTGAAAAAACGCGTGGTCCGCCTCCAGCCGACGCCCCTGACAGACATAGCCCATGGGCGTGTGCATTATGTCCTGTCCCTTGCGCATCATCACCAGCCATTCAGCCAAGAATGCCAACCTGTCTCCTCCTCCTCCACCTGCCGCCGATGCGACCTTGTAGACGGTCAGATGGGCCATCAGAGCCTCGTACTCGTCCGCGTCGAAGTAAAGCCTACCGCCGAGCACCCCCAGCTCGACGGACAGCCAGCCGGGCAGCCCCTCCTGCAGCGGTGGCATCGAGTAGCTCCCCAACCGACTGGACCGCACCATGCCTCGCGTCATCGGCGCCGCGTACGGCATGAGATGCGTCGGTGTCGTGCTAGCCATGCTCCGGAGTACGGGGATCAGCAGCTCCACCTCCTCGGCAACCAGCACAACCGCCGTCTGACTGCCTGGGCTCCAGAGCACCCACTCGACCGGCCTCTGCGTCGTCGATTTGTTAGATGCTATTCCCGCTCTCACAGGCAAACGGGTTGGACATCATACCATGTAAGTTTCTCTGGGTCGTTCTTGGGGCAAGCCGACAGTCCGCGTGAACTCTTTGGAAACCAACAGGCGAGATTGCGGCGCCGAGAGTCTAAACTTGATGCCCGGAGTCGTCCTGGCCATGTGAACCGTCGCCTTTAGCACGCCATCCTCGTTGGCGAGCACGCCAGTGTGCGCAAAAGACAGAATCGTCGGATGCAAGCCAGGGAAGATAAGCCCCTTGTAGTGATTTGGCTTCTGCACCTCGCGGACCTGCTCAACCTGGAACTCGACCTCTCGTTCCTGTTCAACCTCCTCCATGAGGCTGGTTCTCATCGTCAGGTCCCTGCCCGACGCGTCCAACTCGAGCGCCTGTAGCTCCGTAGCCATGGAGCGAAGGCTCTCATGAAACATGTCGGGCGACGTCTCATGTCGATGACTATCCGTCTTGCCGTAAAGGTCCTTGAGCAGGATACGCTCGCGAGACTGCAGCACCTTGAGCAGCGCTGTCCTTTGCTGCGGGTCGGTCAGATACTTGGGATTCCGCAGAGCCGCGCTCGTGCGGCGGCAAAAGTCGACACCCTGAGCGTGGAAAAGACCCTGAAGCTGGTCGTTGCCCAGACACGTCTGCTCGAGTAGCCAGTGCACCACGTCGAGCGAGTCGATCGTAGCTTCGTGCCACTTGCGGCGGAGATCAACGACGCTGCGATAGACCTCGGGCGGAGCGCAAAAGAGAATCGACTGCGTCGTCGCCAGCTGCCTGAGTCTCATAGCCGCTGCGTTTCCCTTCAGCCAAAGTGCAACGGGTAGAGAAAAGTCAGACAATACCTTGAACGGTGTGGTCTTTGGTCTGCCCGAGCGCCAGCGTCAATGCTCCACGGGCCATCGGCGGCAGCTTGAGATCGGTGCCGCGCGTGTGAGCCTCGTCCAGGTAAACGACACAGTCAACCATGTTCTCGGCAAAGGGCGTCGCCAGTAGGGGCATAGGCTCCCTGCTGTGGCGATACAGGACCCACGCCCGGTTCTCATGCGAGTCGATATAAACTCCTGCATTCGCATCCGTATCCACCTCGAGCCAGGTCTCGATCAGGCTTCGGTTGCCCATCTCCAGTATGTAGGCACCGGCATCGATCAGCAACCTTATTCCCCGATTCTTCAGCTCCCGAAGCAACATCTTCTCTGAGAGACGAGCCCCGTCGTCCAACCTGGCAACCATACAGGCCCGGTTCCTCGGCTTCAGCAAATACGTTAGCACCTCCGCGCTGGTGTGACTCAGGCTCGGCAGATCCTCCTGTTTAATGGATAGGGGCAGCAGCCGTCGGTTGTCATTGGTGCCGCTAAAGCCCGTCGTCCTCGCCTGCGTGCTTTCTTCCGACTTCGGGTCCTTGATTGCGGCCCGGAGTGGCAAATCCCAGCCCGAAGACTGCAGCTTGACGACAAACTGCTTGGCGTAACGCGGAAAGACAAAATTGTTCATGTAGTGGTCCAGCACACGCCTCGTCGACCCTAGATGCCGCCACAGCTCCTCCACCTGGCCCGCGTCGTCGGCCTTGAGGAGGTTCCAGTGACGGAGCGGCTCCGGTAGCGAACCGCAGCCGGCCGTCCATTCGTCGTACTCGGATGCTGGGTCGTCCGTCTTGAGCACCTGCTCCAGGCCGTCCCGGAACTGCTCCAGGCTGAGACCGGCGTGGTAAAAGGAGAGGCAGGTGAAGAGGATGGCCACGTCGGGATGTCCAAACTCGGCCTGCTCCGAAGGCACCCCCTTAGCCTCAAAAGGCACTGCTAGCGGCGGTCTGCTCGGGTGCAGGCCGTACTGCACGTTCCACCGCTTTCTGAGGCAGAGAAAGAGAATCCTATTGGCGAGTAGTCCGCGTAGCAGGAGCACCGTGTTGAAAAGCGACGACTTGACCCGCAGCGTCCCTTCTAGCCTTTCAAAGACGACGCGATCCGGCTTCTCATCGTTAAGGAGCCGCCTCAGATCATCTCGAGTCCTCTCGTTCAAGGCCGAACGCGGCAGGGGGAGAATTTCCGTCCGGCCCTCGCAGATCGTTTCTGTCAATCTCTGCCGCAGCGTGTTCTCGACCTCGGCATGGAGGATATAGATGGACGGAAAATCCGATCGTCGGCGCACCACCTCGATCCCATGGCCATACCGGCTGCGAAGTTCGCCGAGGTTCTCCTTGACTAGCCACAATAGGCCCTGAGCCACCTTCCAGCGATCCGGATATCCGTCGACCTGCATCAGCTGGCCGCTGGGGTAGACAAGCTGCGTCTTGACCGCCAGCGTAAAGTCGGACTCGTCGAGCACGTCTCTACACTTCTTGCTCAGCCAGCTCTGCATCCTGGTCATTGACTCGGCCTCGTCAAGTTTCGAGTCGACTAGGCGTTGAAAGCCGCAGAGCTTGTACGAGAGGATGTGTTCGGGCGCGGCCAAGATAACGCCAGAATCCAGGAGCGTGGCGAGATGCAGCTTGTTGAAGCACTTCAGCTTCTCCGGGTCCGTCGGCGTGCGGCGAGAAAAGGGCAAATGCTTCACTTCTCGGCCGACAAGGCCACCAATTCTCGACTGTAGTGTCTGGGCCGTCTGCCGCAAGAGAGCCTTGGGCACGATGAGTCGACAGAGGTCTCTTGAGTTTGCAAGAACCGCAACCACCATCGGCACAATGCATGAAGTTTTGCCTGTGCCGTTTGTACGTGACTCGGTTAGCAGAGTTCAGTTGATCTTGCTGTGTCGTCTCTCCAGAACCCTCCGTTAGTATCTTTTCAATCTCTCACCTCTCCCCATGTTTAGCTGAAGCACAGAATTCGACTGCGATGGCGGAGAAATAATCGCATTGGCCACCTCAACCTGCTCGCGGCGGATCAAAAGGTCGCTCTCGATCTCGAGTAACAACCAGTCGGGATGCTCCAACGGATCCCAGTTCTCATGCCCCTTATTGACGCATTGCTCAACCAGCTTGGCTTCGTCTCTCTTCAGCAGCGCGTTTCTCATCCTCAACAGGCGCTGCTGAGACGTGATGGAGACGCCGTAGGAGACGAGGAGCTCCTTCATCCCCTGCCCAAACGTCAACTTGTCCTTGGAACGAAGCAGCCGCAGCAGCGACATGGTAGACGTGCAGGGCCACAGAGCCGCCTCTTGAAGCCACTGGAAACGGGCGTCGTTGGCGGACATGGCGCTGGTTATGGCGGCCACGGTCGTCGCCAGGGTGCCGTCAAATAGCTTCAGTGCCTTGTCGATGCTCTCCAGGCTCGGAACGCTTGTGTTACCTTGATCCTGAGCTCCGAGCTTGCGCAGCGCATCACAACTTCGGCGCAAATCATTGCCGTACTGGCGCCAGAGTGGCCGTGGAGAGGCCTCAAAGAGTGAGAGTATCCCCTCGAGCTCCTGCGTCTCCTGGGCATCACCCGGCCTCTGCGCTGCGGCCGTCATGACTCGGGGCGGAAAGCAAAGCTCTTCGATCGACAGTTGCTGCACGCTCGGCCCCTTGTGGTATACAAGCTCGCAAGAGAGCGAGGGAATCACCTCTGAGGGCCTCGGTCCGCGGGCCTTTTCTTCCCATTTGCAGCCTCCGAACCATGGGATTCTGGTTTCGTTCTTGTCCGTGGTGACGCTATGTTGGAGAAGAATCTGAGCCTTTTCGACATACTCGCCAAGGAGAAAGTTGTTGTAGACGCGTGTCCATTCCGTCTGCACCTCTTCCATAACTTCGTCAACATCAATGAGTTGGGCCTCAAAACCGGTCGACGACAGCGTAGCGCACGGCCATTGGGACAAGATGAATCTTGCCAGGGCTTTAGCCTCTGTCCTCAACCGCCTGTCTTCCTGGACAGGGCGGCGATCTCGTCGGGTCCATTGCGACAGCGAATCCGGCGAATTTGCCCCGTCGTTAAAAAGATGAGAGCAACGCCTCATGATGATCGCTTCGAGACGCTCCAAACTGATGTCCTGGGATTCGTCCCTGAAGCCAGTGAAGTGGGAACAGGGAGGCGGCTGCAGCGCCGCCAGCCCGTTGACGCTTGCAAAGGCACATAACACGATGATGGCGTCCATGTCAGGCCTTTTACTGAACGAGAGGAGAGCCAGGCGGAAGACAGCATCGTAATTGTTGCCGGTAACCACAGCCTCTCTGCAGATGGAGACCAAAGTCCCCCAATTTTCGCCAATCTCGCCGTGAATCAGAGCATCCAGCGAGCCGGCCAGGCGATCAGTCGGGGCGCCGAAACCCCCGATGATGTTTCCTGTGAAGCCTCGCAGTATATTTGAGAGCGGCGCCGTCTTGGGCATTTTGAACGGACGGCGACTCAAAATCTTCACCGTCTGGTAGACCCTCTCCGCCCACTTCGACTTGACCTCGCTGTCGCGACCGAGGTATGGCAAGCCAACGTCGTCACTTGGGGGCTGCGACTCGACAAGAGGGGCTCGCTCGTAGACTCCTCGCCGGATCGCCGCTCGCCGCCAGAGGCCATACGCAGCGTCTTCTTTTGGGTCGTCAGTGCGCTCCCCCTGCTGGACGTCAAAGTCCTGTAGACGGCTCGAGATGAGCCGGATGTTGTTTATGATGTGCCTGTAGGAGTCACGCTGAATCTCGATGGTCAAGTACGGGCTCCATTCCACCTTCTGCAGGAGTCGCATCTTTTCCGGGAAATGGGTACGTCGCGGGCAGAGACCCTCCAACTGACAGAGCACGGCTTTGCATACCTGGCTCAACGGCACCAAGGGTTGACAGGAGCCCGAGTTGAGGATACGATGCGCCTCCTCGGTTCCCGTGGAATTGGTCAGGGGATCCGACAGAGGAAAAGACGTGACGGCGTGGAACAGAGCCAGGTAATACATGAGAGCCGGCTCCGGCGGACAGGTAAGCCGGCCGAGGACGCTGTCAATCCCGACTCTGGTGTACGCATTAGGATCCCTGACCCAGGCACTGACGTGTATCCCCAAGCACTTGTACTTCAAGGGCCCTAGGCCAGCAATGAGGCTTCGACGCTTCCTATCGGCCATGTCTCGCAGCACAATCTTGCTCTCGAGCCCGTACAACGTGCCGGCATCCTGGTCTGGATCGATCTCTGCCTGAAGCTGGCTAGACGCGAGGAGACCATTGGGTTGGACGGAAAATTCGAGCTGAAGACGCTTCAATCGCACTTGAAGGTTCTTCACAAATGGCTGGTAGACGGAAATTTGTTGCGGAAGCTCAAAGTTGCTAAAAATGGCGTAGACCTTGCGACAGATGTCGTCACTGGGGTCGACCAGCAAAGAGCTACGACGCCTTGCGCGACTATCGTTTACGTTGAGGACCCAGTCGCCCGGTTTGCGTGCCCAGATCTTCGGCTTCCTCCGGATTTCGAGATCTCCCGTGTCGATGTCTAGCCAGTGCACACAATCGTCGATGAGCTCCGCCGGCAGGTCGAAGCCGGAATCCCCCCGAAACAAACCGGCCGGGATGAACTCGAACACACTTCTCTTCCATCGGTCGTGATATATGGCTCTGATGATGACACGTCCGTCACGATGGCCGAAGTGAATCACGTTGTTCTCAACAGAGCTCTCCAAACAATGCGTCATGTTGGACAGGGGCGAAGTGTACGTCATCAGGTGCTGGTTGCCGAACAAGCCTTTGACGTCGTCCGAGTGCAAGATCTCAAGCGGAAGCTTACCCAGCGGCTCCCCATCGATCAGAAGGTGGCCCTCGACGACGTGATAATGAATCTTCTGTTCCATGGCCCAATCCCGGGCTTCGACGCTGCCACTAACGACAGACTGAATCCATGATCGATCCTTGCCAGGGACGGTGTTCCAAGGCCCGAAACGGCTCGCCGCTTGATCCTGGTCGTCCGAAATCCAGATTCGACAGATGGCTCTGCTCAGACTCAGGGGGTTTTTGCCAACCGACTCTTTGACCACGGACTGCATCTGGTACGCCGTAATCATGTCTCTCATGAGCATGTTCTCCACGACCGGCGGAAGATTGGCCGGGTCCAGAGCGAGGCTCTGCTGCAGGGCAATGGAAGCCTCGACGAAGGACTCGAGCTCATCGGCCTGTATGGCGCCGTGCTGCTCCTCGATGAGCGAGGCAAAGGTCCGGCGGCACAACAGAGCGGCCTGTAGTCGATGCAGGGCGGCCCTCCGAGCGGCATCAGCGTCGGCGGCATGCCGATGCTCGTCCCGATGATGAGAGATCCAGCGCAGCGTCGCCTCGCGGGCAACCGAGATCAGGTGGCGGGCGCGGTGACGCGTTTCCGGCACGCCGAGGATATAGAGTCGCAGGGCCAAGCTGATGAGAAGCTCCATGGCGTGAACCTCGCGCGCGCTGGCTGCGATAGCTCCGAGGCGTCCCTCAACCAGGTCGGCGAGTCGAGAACAAAAGACTTGGTCGCGGAAGACAGCATGGACGATACCAAGCCCGTCGGTTGTCTCAGTGTCGAAATCGTCAGGGCCCGCCTGGATGGCGAGCTGACCAAAGAGCTGCGTCGTCTGCAGCTCGCTCAGATTGATGTTTGACGCGCCAAGTTCCGTCAGCATCGTCAGCCAGCGCCTCTGCTGTCCGCCGAGAAGTCTCTGGGCTGCCATGAACTCCTGAGGCGTCATGCCCGCCGGACAGCGTGTGATGCTGGCCACGACCTCGTACGAGGACGGGCCGTCGGTCCACGTGACGTCGGTAGGGCTGGACACGCCGGCTTTCATCAAAGACTCGGACAGGCGGATGCCGCAGAGGTGTTGAAAGGAGACAGGCTCTTTGTAGTCGCGGATCCAGGTCTCGGACTCGAGGTCATAGTAAGCGAAGCCGAGTCCAAGGGGGAGGTCGATGCTGCTCCATTCGCACTTCATCGGCTGAAACTTGTAATGCGTCTCGAGAAACGACTTGGTAAACGAAGCCATGGTGACGCCCCGAGCTGGGACGTCCCGGAATGGACGAAGCTGTGCAACTTGGTCCAGCTGCGAGGCCGGCGCGCTACGCCAAGGGCGCTTGATCTGCGACGATTGTCCCAACTTGATCCGGATCTTCCAGGTGGCGTTGCGGTAGGCCTGAAGATAGGTCGGGATGGCAAGGTCAAAGACGACGGCCTGCCTCTCCCACTGGTTTTGCGGGAGGAAGTCTTCGTGGACCTCGATACGCATGCGCTTTCGCTGGCGAGCGTAGTAGCACCTGGTGCACCCGCGAACGTCTCGCTCACCGTCTCGGTTGTAAACGCAAACGCACGTTTCCTGGAAGATCTTGACACTCAGATCGTCGAAATTGCGGCACTCTTGGAGCCATTTCTCTTTCTTTTCGTCGCGCGCGTTTTTGGATGCCTTCTCGATCCTTTCTCGCAGACTGGACACGCGGTAGCCGTCTCTATCGGACTGTAAGTACCGGTTGGCGAAACAGTGGGCACTCGGCTCGTCGAAGATAGTTCGTGCCCCCTTGCCGCAGCGATTTAACCTCTCCCTTAGATAGGCCTGGATGGCACGCAGGCGACGCATGTCGGCTGGGCTGGAGAGCTGCAGCACGTCCAGGGCCCCGGCGGTAAAGGTCGGGTGATAGTCCCTTATGAGTGGGCAGATGGCCATGGCGTGCTTGTCCATTTCGGTCCACAACATCATGACGCGGAGGACAAAAAGGCTCGCCTGGTCGGGCTTGGAAGCGAGGCCGCCCACGTCGCCGAGGGCGGTGAAAAGACGGTCGATGGATTGGCCGAGCTCGACGCAGCAACCGTGATGTGTTGTTATGTCTCGGTTCAGATCATCTTCTCGGGCTGCGGCACACTCCAGCTCGGCCAGGTGAATATACCGCTTCGTCAGCTGGATCGACTGTTGGATCGCACTGTTCTCCCAGGGGCAATTGTCTAGGGGGCGCTTGTGGCCGGCGACGGGACCCGGCGGGTGGCGACGAAGTAGGTCGCGAAGATGGGCGCCGCTTAGGCTCAAGGACAGCTGCAGAGAAGAGTCGTTGACGCGACAAGGAAGCGTAGGAATGCGACGCGCAGTTTCCATCTTCCAACTGGCCCAGGCTAGATGAATCTGTCGCGACGCGGCGGCGATGATAGTCTGAAACTGCGGCCCGAGCGACTCAAAGAGCCCACGGTAAGTCGCGGCCGCGGCTTCTGATGCCTGGCCCGCATCCTGCTCGAGCTTGGCGAGACGACGGCAGAGCTTGGCGCGGAGCATGAGCGTCAGCGGAAGGGCCAGGCTTCCGGCACAGTCCTTGAGAAAGTCGGCAAGGACGACGCAGATCAGAAACTTGTACGAAGCGCGACCGATTTCAGAGCCCAGGGCCATCTGGAGGCATCGCTGAGCGGCGACGCGCATCACCAGCCAGGCCGGGCTTCTCCGCCAGGGGTATTCGCCACCATCGATGTTGGCGTCGTCTCGGACCCGCTTGCAGAGCTTTTGCGGTGAGACGGTACTGCCCGAGGCCAGTAGCAGCGGCATGAGAAAGTGAGTGATGAGGGCTGGGTCAGTACTCTCACGCGTCTCGCCGACGCTGACGCTGGCCTTGAAGGCCTGGGCCGAGAAGCGGCTCAGAGGCTCCGAAGCAGCCTTTTCGAGCAACCTAGACAAGTTATCCTGAAACAGGGGCTGCTCAAAGACGCTCAGGGGAATCTCAGCGGCGGAAGCGGGAAATTGCCAGGCAAAGGCGTTGTCCGAGGCGAGGACGTGATGTGCTGGCGGCGAGATCTCAAAGGCTTCGAAAACAACCGTCTCCTTGTCATCCCTAGACGTGGCGAGGTGGTGAGAAGGGAAACCCATTGCAACAACGGCGGACTGCATTGTCGGCTCCAAAGCTTTGGCTCACCGAGTATCGCGACGAATCAGAAGCGCAGCGTTTTGTGCCTGGAGGCTGACAAGTAAGACATGTTGGGGTTTAAGGTTGGACCACTCCTTCAGCAGGTCCTGAGCTTCGAAGGAGGCCCTGACTACGCCCTGGCTCGTTTCGAGGCAGCGGGCGACGAGGGACCAAGCACTGTTGGGGTCTCTCTGACAGGCGCTGGTGAGTCGAGACGAGAGAGCCCCGGAGATGGCTCTGGCATCGGGATCCAAGACGCCGGGCACTTTTGGCGGCAGTACCATATGATTGAAGATAGACTCTAGTATGGACGTCATCTTTACCCCAGTCCCGGACTCAAACGGAGTAGGGGTAGGGGGGTTTTGACGAGAAAAAAGGTCGATTCAGTCTGATGACGGCGAGCTGCGGCCTAGAAAGATGAAAGAAATACGATAGAGTGATACCAGAGTGACAAGAGAGGCGCAACGAGGGTTTTTGAGATGAAATCGTTAATGGAAGGGGATGAGAGAGGTTGAGGTTGAGGTTTGTGGTGATGGAAGAAGAGGAAGCGGCGAAACGAACGGGTTGAAAATTTTCAGGTGGCTGCCGGCTGCCAGGCTGCAGCAGGTCACGCGTCGATTGTGAGCCATGGGATAATTTCTCTGCCAATTTCCTTTCACATAGCAGAACGCGTCGTTTGCATCGAGCCCATGAGCACGTGAGCAGTAGCATGTTGGTGCCTGAGGCCAGCCGCCGAGGGAATCTCAGGCTGGGTTGAACAACCGAAAGCAGGAGAGGTTAAAAGTTGAGATAAATCTGTATTACGAGTATGAGAAGTCTCGGAGTTGATGGCTGAATCCCTCGTCGTCCCTTCTATCTGCAGTGAAGCTGTGGGCAAGCTTAGAGACAGGAGGTGAGGTCGTGCGACGTCGTCGTGCGTGGGAGCGGTAGCTCAGAGCGGATGACTCAGCAGTGCTTGGGCAACGTGAATGATCACGTGCCTAATCACTAATTAGGTATTAGTCTATTATTTGTGTATGTGTGCTCACAACCTCACCCCTGAACTCCAAAGCATTGGAGATGTATATATGGTTTGCGATAACCCGCATACATTGATAACTATCCGAAAGCTCAATATAACTTCTCAAACCCTTCCGTCAAACAGCCCTGACCCTCACCAACATCTCCGACTCCATCGGCCTCCTCCCCAGCCTCCCCTCATCCCTCAACGCCTCATCCGCAAGCCCAAACTCCAGCCGACCAAACCAAGCAGCCAGCAAGCAAGCCACCTCAGCCTGCGCGAACCGCGCCGCAATACACTGCTGCGGGCCATGCATAAAGGGTAAGAAGGCGTAGTTGCTGCTCGCCCCGCCAATCTTGGCATCTCTTCCGGCTCCGTTCGCTACTCCAGAGTCGTCGTTGGCCGCTGCTGCTGCTGCTACTAACCAGCGTTCCGGTCGAAATTCAGCTGCGTCTTCGCCCCATAGCTCCGGATCGACACTCGTCGCATGCGTGGCAAGCTTGATGGCTGTTCCGCGCGGGATATGCACTCCCTGGACGATGACGTCGCATTTGGCTTCTCTTGATGACGTGCCGGTGCCATGTTTACGTAGAACCTCTTTTACCACGGCTTCAAGGTACGGTAAACCGTCAATGTCAGCGTACGATGGCCGATGGCAGCTGTCAGAGCGATAGAATTGTGGGAGATGACTTCGTAGCTCATCGCGTAGACGCTGCTGCTTCTCCGGGAAACACGACAGCGAATAAACGGCAGCCGTCAGCGTTTTGGAGATGGCGTGCTGGCCTCCGAACAGCGCCGTCGTTAGCTGCTCCACCATTAGCTCGTCGCTGAAGCCGGCCTCGAGCCCGACTGAGCAGATGTTGGGTCGCGTGAGCGTTCCAGCCTCCAAGGCCTTCTTGGTGATGCGGATGCCTCCATGACAGGCCGCGTGGATCAGCGTCAGAGACTCGTCAATCTCTCTGCTGCGTCTCAGCGGAAGCCGAGAGACGGTCTCCTTCGACACGACCATTTCGAGCAGAAGAAGCAGACCATCCTGCCATGAGCCGGCCGTCAGCTGCTCATATGCCCGAGGCAAGGGAGGGTTGTCGTCGAGAACGGCTCCAAAGTCGACACCCATACTTGCGATGCCAATGACGTCGATAGCACACCGCAGTGCCCAAGAATGAATATCGATGATGGAATTGCTGGATTCCGCCGCCGCCGTCATGGCCATGACCGTCTCCTCGCCCTTGGCCCAGAAGACTGGATACAGCGGCCTGATGACTTTCAAGGAGAAAGCCGGGATCAGCTTCCGTCTCTGCGCCTTGTGCTCGTCTCCCATGGCAACGCCGATTCCGTAGCCAGTGTAGCGGCCGACCAGGTTCCGTGAGACGAAGGACCTGGGGAAGTTGTAGTTGTTGGACACGAGGATGTCGGAGATGGCCCGGGGAGACGTGACGAGCAGCGTCTCACTATTGAAAAAGTCGAGATAGCGGATGAAGTTGTCGTGCTTGATGGAGTTTACCCTGTTGACGAAGCATCAACCAACTTGGCCGCTCTAAACGGCTACAGGGGGGGGGGTGGGGAGAAACTCACCACTTCCTCGCGTCGACGCCAATGTCGCCCGGATGTAATCCGCTGCGATGGCCATACAACCAGTGGCCATCCTTGGGCTGAGGCAGATGTCGCAGCGGCGACGCGTAATGCGGGTAAAGGTACATGTGCCAGATGCCCCAAGCAACGAGCTGCATCAGCCAGAGGATAGCAAAGGTCTCGACGAGAACCTCTCTGGACCGGACCTGGAGCATCAACAGGAGACACGCATCGCCGGCCACTGCAGCGGCCGTCATCTGACGCCATGGGATAGCCATTTCTCTGGTCAAGGCTTAGAATTGGTCGTGAGTCTGGTGAAGAATTTCGGGGGAGGGAAATGGTCCATGCATCATCCTTTAAGGTCATCAAGTCGGTGTGCTTTGAACAAGGAGAAAAATGCTACCGAAAGCAGCAAGGTGGCTGTAAACGACGAATACGGTTGTCATGTTGGGAAAGGGAAAAGCCAGACGTATGCTTTCTATTCTATTCCATGTCTTGTTTTCTGCATCCGGCTTCCACCGAAACGGGAAGACACAATCTTGTCGCAACATACCGAAAAGACTCACGTACAAGAAACATGAATGACAAAAGGACATGTATCAGATTCAGGAGGGGGCCATGCCCTTTGCCGACGACCATTACCGCCAAAAACGTACCTCATGTAACACACCTCCCTGACAGACGCTCAAGCTGCTTCGTCGCCCTGCCCCTTGGTCGCGGCAGACACCAGACGCGACCGGCTGGCAATCTTTCGGCTCAGCGTCGTAATGGCCATGTTGCCCGTCAGGTCAAAGATGCTGACGTCGCTCCGCAGCCGTTTCGACAGCCAATTGCGTAGCTCGACGGCCACCAGGCTGTCGACGCCGTACGCGTGCACCGGCTTGGACGTGTCGATGTTTGTCGTCGGCACCGACATGATGGTCGCGATGCGAGATAGGAGCATGTCCTGGACCGCCTCGGCCGCCTCGTCCATCGTCTTGGCCCCTCCGAGCTGGCCGATGAGCCTGACGTCGTCCGTCACCTCTTCGCCCGCCGCCTCGGCCGTGTCCCGAACGTCGACCTCGCCGAGGTAAGAAAAGGTCGACAGGGCCGTGAGCCAGTAGAGGTTCGTCTCCGGCACCGTCGCCAGCGACGCCTGCGCGAGGCCGCCGGTTCCGGCTCCGGCGAGGAGCTGTCTCGTGTTGAGCCGGCTCTCTCCGTCGGCGGTGCCGGCGAGGGCACATCGCATGAGATGGAAGAACTGCTGCTCGTTGACCGTAGCCAGCCCGTACGGCTTCAGCTTGGCGGCCACGTCGTCGTGCTCGGCCACGTAGCCCAGCCCCTTGGTGATGCCCAGGTCGATGCTCAGCGCTGGCAGCCCCTTGTCGTGGCGGTAGTGCACCAGCGCGTCCTGATACGTGTTGCCGGCCGCATAGTTGGACTGAGACAAGAAGCCGATGGTGCCGGCCATGGAGGAGAGTACGACGAAGAAGTCGAGGCTCGAAGGCAGCAACTCGTGCAGATTCCAGCTGCCCTGGATCTTGGGCCGCGTCGCCGTCAGCCACTGGTCGTACGTCATTTTGTGGAAGAGGGAATCGTCCAGGACCATGGCGCCCTGGATGACGCCGCGGATCGGTGGCATTTGGCGCGCCGCATCGGCGAGGATGGCCCGGAGCCGGTCCTTGTCGGCCACGTCGCCGGAATAAGCCCGGGCCTCGACGCCGGCCTCGGCCAACGTCTTCAGCAGCTGCCGGGCCTCGGGTTTGGCATCGCCAGAACGCGAGACAAAGGCCAAGTGACGCGCCCCGTGCTCCGCCATGAACAGCGCCTGAGCCCGGCCGATTCCGCCGAGACCGCCGGCCAGCAGATAGGTGGCGTCTGATCGCAGACGAAGCGGAACCTGCTTGCGAGGCGCCACGGGCACGCGAGATTCGGCCGTGACGCGGAGCGCCAGCTTACCCATGTGGGCGCCTCGCTGCATCTCGCGGAAGACGGCCTCGACCTCGGAGAAGTCATGGACGGCGATGGGCTGGATCAGTCCCAAAGAGCCCTGCTCGAAAAGCCGCAGCACCTTGTCCACCAGCTGCCACAGCCTCCTCGGCTCCGACGCCATGGCATCAAGATTGACGCAGGCGAAAATGGCGTTGTCGTCAAACGGCTGCATGTCGAGCCCACTGTTGCCGACGATATCTCGCTTGCCGACCTCAATGAAGCGGCCATAGGGCGCCAGACAGGCCCAACTCCTTCGTAGAAGCTCACCTGCCAACGAGTTGACGACGACGTCGACGCCGCGGCCCTTGGTCACCCGCCTGATGCCCGTTTCGAACGAGATGTCACGCGAGCTGAAGACGTGTTCGGGCTTGACGCCCAGAGAGACGACCAGTCGCTTCTTGGCCTCGGTGCTGACCGTGCAGAAGATGTCGGCTCCCAGCATCTTGGCCATGTGAATTGTAGCCTGACCAAAGCCTATAAATCGTCGGTCAGTCAATCACTGCCAGTCTTGGTGGGACTGCAAACTCACCTCCCGCTGCCGCGTGGATAAGCACCGACTCGCCCTTTTGCAGCCTCGCCACCTCGACAAGGCATCGATACGCAGTTGCATACGCCACCGGAATCGTCACGCCGTCCTCAATCGATAGGCAGGCCGGCAGCAGATGGACGTACCACTCATGAGCGCGGATGCGCGTACGCATCACGTTGGGCCTCATGCACACGACCCTATCGCCAGGCGAGAGTCGAGTCACCTTGGCGCCCGTGTCGATGACGATGCCAGCCGCCTCATAGCCCAGACTGGGGGACCGGAGCTCGCCCATTGCGATCAAGACGTCTCTGTGCCATGCCTCGTTAGCGCCAAAGCCCCTTGATCAGAAACGACGACTTCTTACCGGAAGTTAAGGCCGCATGCCTGCACCTCGATCCTGACCTCGTCGTCGAGCAGCGGCTGCGATGCCTCGTCATCGTCGGCAAAGTGCAGCGTGTCCAGCATCCCCGGTCGTCCAATCTTCAGCTGCAGCGGCCGGCACGTCTGGATGAGCTTTTCCGTCTGAAGCGCCGGGTCCGACTCGGTCGTACGCGCCAGGCTGCGGTTCATGGCCTTGTCCGGCACGTAACGAGGGATGCAGAAGGCACCGTCTCGCTCTGCCGTCACCAACTCCCCGCCGTCGTCGCCATCGCCCTGCCACAGGCTGTTTAGCCTGCGGAGGATGGCGCCGCTGGTCGATTTCACATCAGCCGTGGCATTGCGGCAGAGGTGAAGCTCATGAAGCCGCCGGGACGCGTCCTCATTTTTGATGCAATGCAACAGCCCGGAGACAATGCGCATGCTGGGGTGGCCTGACTTGTCCGCCGCATCTGAGCGGGTGACCCAGAGGAGCTCGCGGCAGTGAAGAAAGACGTTCTTGACTTGCTCGAAATCGGCTTCCTGAACCTGCTCGAGAAAAGGCGTCTCGTATTCAAGGAGAGAGACGACCGTCTTGCCCTCGATGTCGGCTCCGAGCTCCTTGATGCTGACACGAGCTCCGAGTTGCTCGAGCTCGCGACAAACCGATGAGGCGAGACCGGCCCCGACGTCGGTGCCGTCGTTGGGCATGAGCACCACCACGTCCTTGGCCGGCAACGCGGCGGCCTGCTCGTGCGGCTTGGTGCTGACCAGAACCGACATCCTATGATGGCCAACCTTGTCATCGCCGTCAGGCATGGCAATGTCAGTACCGGAGAAGCCCGACGCCTTGAGGGCCTTGTCCCAGGCGGCCTCGCTGAGCAGGGGGCCGAAACGCCTCCCATCTTCCGAGGCCCACCAGCCGGGCAGGATGCCGAAGATGAAGGAGAGCATGTCATCCGGGTTGGTGCACTCGCCGACGATGAGGTTGCCGCCGGGCTTGAGCAGGCGGCGGCAGTTTGTGAGCGTCTGATGTATGTCTTTGGTTGCGTGGAGAACCTGAGAGCGAACACATGTTAGAGAGAAGAAAAGAGAGGAAGAGAGAGAGAAAGAGAGAGAGAGAGAGAGAGAGAGAGAGAGAGAGAGAAAGAGAGAAAGAGAGAAAGACAGAGAGAGAAAGAGAGAAAGAGAGAAAGACAGAGAGAGAGAGAGAGAGAGAGAGAGAGAGAGAGAGAGAGAGACGTACGTTGACAGCCAACACCACGTCATAAGACTCGGCTTCGAATCCTTGCTCGACGGGATCCTCCTCAATGTTGAGCACCTTGTACTCAACCCGAGACTTCCAGTTACGCAGCAACGTCCGCGCGCCCTCAAACCAACCGGGCGAGATGTCGGTAAAGGTATAGTTTGAGAAGCGAGGCGTCTCGTCTTCGGCCTCCCCCAGCGTCTCCAAAACGGGCACCGTCGTCGACGCCGTCCCGGCTCCGATCTCGATGACGCGTAGATTGGGCTTCTTGTGCGCCTTGAGGTCGAACCAGTTGCGGAAGATGGTCTTGATGACTTCGGCGCCGTGAGACTCCTTGTAGAACCTGGCAAAGTCGTCGCTCGCCATCAGTGCGGCGATGGGGACCGTCTGCCGGCTAAAGATTGCGTCGAGCGAGGCAAAGGCGTGGCGCAAAAGGCGTCCGTCGACCGGGAAGTTTTCGATGAAGCCCTTGAGCTTGTCGATGCCGAAATTGGGGTCTAGACTCGCGCCAAAGCCGCCGAAAGCTGGGCTAATGGGCGGCGTGATGCTGCTAAACGTCTTCAAGGTCGCTCGGTTGCGCCTTCGCATCCACTCGACGTACTTTTGCAGAGGGGGAGTGAGCTTCTCGTCTGGCTTGCCGTCCAGCCGCTCCAGGGCAATGCGACACATCTCGTTGACAATGTCACGGCTGTCGGAGCAGAACTGAGCCGCACAATGGTCTTGAGGCCCGCCGCTCGTCAGCCTCGACGGACGAAGCCCCTCGAGGAGTAGCAGATCCGGCTTCCAATAGGGCGCCGCGTACAGCTTGACGCCCGAGTCCTCGGACAGTTGCGATGAGTTTTGCATCGCGCCCAGCCCCGAGACCTGGATGCCTTCCATGACGACGCCCGGAAGCGAGTCGAAAGCACCGTCGCCTGCCATGACGAAGCCTACTATCTGATGGGTCGCGCGGGGAGACGTCTCGCCATAGCCGTACAGTACCGTCCCAGGTCCGCGTCCGACGGCGTTCGAGACGCGGATCGAGCCGACAGCCGTTGGAGCCCAACCCTGCTTCTGAATGCCCTGCATCCGGGGTAACGTAGCCAGAAGGGCTTGGAACATGAGATCAATGGTCGTAGGGTGGATGAGGTACTCCGTCTCGCACGCCCCAGGCATGCACGACGGTGTGTCGATGATGGTGGCCTCGAAGGCGCAGGTCGTATCATGAAGCCGCACCTTGGAGAGACCCTGAAAATAGTTGCCGTAGCAGAGGCCAATGCTCTTGCAAAAGTCGTAGTGAGCCTGGCTGGTCATCGGCTCGTCACATACGCTGCTCTGGTGCCGGAATCGTCGCTGATGCGCCCGTGTTTCCTCTCGCAGCTCTTTTCCGCCATCCACCTCGTTGGGCTGCTTGGCAAAGTGAGCCTGCGCCAGCCCGTAGGCGTGCTCGACGAAGACATCACCGTCCTGGCGCGAGTAGAAGGAGAACTCGAGCCAAGGACCGGCGCCGCTGCCCATGCCCGACTTTCTGCGTTTGAGGTGGAGAAACGTCTCGGCGCCCAGCTCGGTGTTGGGGATGAGCAGCGGCCGGGGGATATAGAACTCGCGTAGCTCGAAGCTCGAGATTTCACGGCTCGCGTCCTGGCCGGCCTCGAACTGGCGTATGGCCTCGATGACGGCGGAGATGACGCCGCCGGCGGGAAAAACAACGTCGCCATGGACCTGGTGATCCTTGAGCCAGGGCATCTCCGAGGTACGCAGGTAGTTTTTCCACACGGGCTCTAGCGGGTTGCACGCATGGAGCCGCCATCCGATCAGGTCGTGCTTGGGAGCTGGCGGGCAGCGTCGATTTCGCGAGCTCCACGTCTCATGCCAGTAGGAGACGGAGTGGTTCCAGCTGTACGAGGGCAGATCGGTCAAGACGGTGGCGGGCCGAGAGGTCTCGTCCAAGCCATTGATCTGGGAGCGGTGCGTGAGTAGACGGACGGCGTGTTCTGGAGGGCAACATCAACTCACCTTGCCGACTTGAACGGGAACGCCCTTCATCCAAAGGGCAGCGGCGGCGCTCATCGTTGTCTGCATCGCGTCCCGTCCTCGCGAGAGGAGGCTGTAATAGCCGATGTGCTCCAGACCGCGACGGGCGAGCCGGAACTGATCAAAGGGGCCAGCGAGGGCGCCATGAGGCCCGACTTCGACGATGACTGTGGGCGCTTTGGACCTCTTGCCCTTGCCGTCGGCGCAGAGCATGTCGTCTAGGGCGCCAACGAGCTCAACGGGCGAGCAGAGAT
This sequence comes from Ophiocordyceps unilateralis, assembly GCA_001272575.2. NCBI lineage: Eukaryota > Fungi > Ascomycota > Sordariomycetes > Hypocreales > Ophiocordycipitaceae > Ophiocordyceps > Ophiocordyceps unilateralis. The sequence goes on along the minus strand of LAZP02000032.1, from coordinate 32,191 downwards.
TGTCGACCCAGTAATCGGCAGTCAAGCGCGACGTGGGGATGCGGCAGCCCTTGACGGTCGAATAGAACGAGGCCGACATGTCGGTGGGAGTCACGTTGGCGATGCGTCGACGGTACTCGTCAGCGACGGCAACCATCTGTGGGCTGTGAAAGGCGTTCTGAACCTGCAGCAGACGGCAGAAGATGTCGTCACGCTTCAGGGACTCGCCCAGCCTCTCGAGCGCGGCGCGGTCTCCGGCCAGCGTCACATTATTGGGGCTGTTGACGCAGGCGACGGTGACGGCGTCTTCGAGGCGCGGCCGCACCTCGTCGGCGGACAGACCAACGGCCATCATGGCGCCGCCCGGCTTCCGGTCGGCAGCCATCTCGGACACTAAGCCGCGGTGGTAGGCGACGGCCAGGCAGTCCTCACGCGAGAGGGCTCCGACTGCGTAGGCAGCCGCCATCTCGCCCGAAGAGTGGCCGACGACGGCGGCCGGCTTGACGCCCCAGTGGCGGAGGAGGTCGACGAGGGCAATCTGCAAGACCGAGCACAACGGCTGCGAGTAAGCGGCGAGGTTGACGCGCGACTCGGCCTCGGGAGCCATCAGCTCCGCCTCCGCGTCCCAGGGGCAGCCTATGGCGGTCAAGGCCGAGGCCGAAGCGCGGACGGAGCGGGCGAAGACGGGCAGCGCCAGTAGCTCGCGGCCCATGGCGTACCACTGAGCGCCCTGGCCGGTGAAGAGAAGGGCGACGCCGGGGGCGGCGGCAGCCTTGACGGGCTTAAGCGCCTCATCGCGCCACAGAGACTCGAGCTCGTCGGCGGACCGGGCGACGACGGCGAGGCGCCACTGGAAGACGGACCGACGAGCGCCGAGGGTGTGGGCGAGAAGTGGCAGTTTGGGGTCCGGCGACGAGACGAGATAGTCTGCATGGGCGCGGAGCTGGCGGGCCACGGCATCCTGCTCCGGGGCGGAGAGGAGGAAGAGGTAGGGCCGCCGGGCATCGTTGGAGTCGGCATCGGCGCTCGGGACGGCGAGACCGCGGCTGCTGAGGTAACCGGCCGCTCCGTCGAGGACGATATGACCGTTGAGCCCTCCGAAGCCGAAGCTATTGACGGAGCAGCGGCGAACGTCGGCGGCGGGCCACGGCTGCGGCTCTATCGGCACCGCAATGTTCGAGGCCTCGAGCCGGAGCCGCGGATTGGGCTCGATGAAATTCTTGTGGGGCGGCAAGACGCCGGCCTCCATGGAGAGGACGCATTTCAGGACACCGGCTAGGGCGGCGGCGGCCTCGGTGTGGCCGATCTGCGTCTTGACGGAGCCGCATAGCAGCGGCGTCGGGCGGCCGGCAGCGAGGGTACGGGCCACGGCGCCGATCTCGGTGGGGTCGCCGACCCGAGTGCCGGTGCCGTGGAGCTCGGCATACTGCGTGTCGGCCGGGTTGAGCCCCGCAAGGCGGTAGGTGTGGCTGATGAGTCGGTGGTGGGCGTCGCCGTTGGGGAGGACGATGCCGGCAGTCTGTGTTCGGATGCGTCAGCAAGCCCTGTTAAGGGTAATCATCAATCATCGTGCTGGGACTGCTAGCCCTAACGACGACATGACAGAAACAAACATGAACTCACCCGCCCGTCTGAATTCAATGCCGTCGCTCTCACAACGGCCCTGATCGCGTCGCCGTCGCGCAGCGCGTCGTCCATGTGCTTGACCACCAGCATCGCGATACCCTCACCCCGCGCGTAGCCGTTGGCCCGTGAATCAAACGTGAAGCATCGACTGTCCGGGCTGAGGAAGCCCAGCGCATTCATACAGCACGGATCTTCTGGGTCCAGAAGCAGGCTCGTTCCGCCGACCAGCGCGCAACGTGTCTCGTTGGCTCCGGAACGAATCGTCTCGCACGCCAGATGTAGAGCAGCCATTGAGCTCGAGCAGGCCGTGTCGACGGTGACGGACGGCCCGCGCAGGTTGAGGAACCAGCTAACTCGATTGGCCATCATGGACGTCGAGTTGCCCGTCATGACGTACTGAGGAATCGCCTCCGTCTCGCTCGTCACGATGCGTCGGTAGTCGTTGGTGAAGCCGCCGACGAAGCAGGCGGCGTCGCTCTCCGCCATCGCCTCGAGCGGGATCCCCGCGTTCTCCAGACTCTCGTACGCCACCTCGAGCAGCAGCCGTTGTTGGGGATCCATGGCCTGCGCCTCGACGGCCGAGCAAGAGAAAAAGGGCGCGTCCCATCGCGAAACGTCGTCTTCCAGAAAGTAACCGCCTTCGCACACCTACCGAGATTCAGATCAGCCTCGATCCCCGGGGGCCTGTCCAAGTCTCTTTGTGCTTTTGCCTTACCATGGTTCCGCGACGCTCGCGTGAGGGGTGTCTATATGCGTCGACATCGTATCGCGACTTGGGCACCTTGGTCCATGCGTCTCGGCCCTGCACCAGCATCTGGTAAAAGGCACTCGGGGACTTGGCCTCGCCGGGAAAGCGGCAAGCAATCCCGACGATGGCGATGTCGGCCTGGGCCATGATGCGTGTGTGGCAGACGATAGAAGTTGTGGCAGAGACTGTGACGGATCGGTTCTGACCTCGCTAAAGGCTCTCGCGAGAGGGCGTCGTGCTTATACTCACTCTGCTCAGGTCGACCAGGGAACGGCGACCGCTCTCTGTCGTAGAACTCATCATGTATTCAGCATTGCCCCTTGTCCGTGTGTTGAGGCAGAGTCGGGCCGTCACGGTCCGAACTCGATGTGAGACTGATTCATCAGGGCGAACGGCACACCGGGTTTCCTTGGAAACGCGTGTGTGTTTTTCAAAGACGATGACTATCTTGGCCTAATCTTCAAGAGCTGACTGTTCTTTACATGGGATCGGTTGCTTGGAAACCGACAAACGTGCAGACGCCTATTGTTGACGCCCCTTGGGAGCATGATTATTGCTCACCATATTTGTTTTACCGTACGGTAATAGAATTTTGCCTGTCAGTTGTCTCAACATTGTTTTGTCGGGAACGCTGGGTTGATTGCCCTTGAATGAACTTGAACAATAGTCTAATTCCGACTCCAGAGGGCAAAACACTAGGTCGGCTATGTGCCATGCTTCGAGCTGATCTACTAGGTGTGTTACTCTCTTTTGGGGCCTAGTACCCACGGCTTGACCGTCTGTTCTCTCACCCTTTTCTGCACGGGGTTAACGTGAGAGACCGGGCAATTCGGGCTATTCCCTCGATACCTCTACAGAGCAAACTGGCTGCGAAGGATCATCTTCCGAACCAAGTCACCAAAAGCCTCATTGTCCGACCACGACTGCGGAATATCGTGTGCCCCCTGGTGCACATAACTCAGCGCCAGTTCCGGGCAGCACAACCGAAACAGGAGTCTGGAATGGCTGCTCAAGACGTCCTTTCGTCCCCACATATGGGCCGTCGGCAGATCGAGTCTGTCTGGGTGCAGCTGGGGCAGTAGAGCGTGCGGCATGAGATGAGCCTTTTCCCGGTTGCCGGTGCCCATCTCTTCGACGAGCTGGACCCATTTGCCCAGCTCTGGAGTCAGGTCCCTGTATACCTTTTGGCCAAAGTCTTTGATGCGCTCCACGTTGGGCTTGCAGTCGCTCTTTTCGTCAGGCTCGAACTTGTCCTTGTCCAAGTTGAAGGGGTCGTCGCTGATGAGTTGGTCGAACAGGTTCTGTCCGATGGAGTCGGTCCACGTAAAGGGAGGTGAGCCGGCTATGAAGATGGCGAACCGGAAGGGAAGCGGTCCTGTTGGGTTCTCCATCTGCCGCTTGAAGAGCAGAGATGCGGTGAGCATGGCCCCCTGATTGACGCGTCAGTTTTGTTTTTGCCCTCTCGGATGGGAACAGAGCTGTAGGAGAGGCACCTCGCAGATTGCCATGACGCCGTCAAACGGACCATCCTCTTCGATACAGGCCTCGAGTCTCTCGATGGATTTCCGGATGCCGAGTGTGGTGATGTCCTCGATGTGCGTCAGATATGGTCCTGGGTAAGCATCCGAGAGATCTTTGGTGGGCGTGGCCTGGTGATCGCCATCGGGCCAGTCGTACGAATACTCGGCCGGCAGAAGAGATCGGAGCTTTTCCGTCTTGGCAGCGAATATCTCGCCGTTGATTGCGGCTCCGTGGACGCAGAGGATGCGCATCTTGACGAGTCCAGTGCTTAGCCTTGACAATAATTCGACGAGTTGAAGCTGGACGAAGGGAGTCCAAATACGCAAGGGAAGATCAGAGGAGCGGGCCGGGCCGAATTTCACGACGGCTTGATCCGCATCCGTCTAGCAATGCGGACAATGTCGATGACTGAACTGTCTCACCTATTGAATGCTCGCCCTCTTTCATCCTATCCATTCCGTCGCGTTCCTTCTGGCCCATCTTAGGGTTAAAGCATTCCAGGGAGACCAGCGCCGGCCCCTTGGTTCACATACTTGCATACATACTCGCCGATACTCCTTTTGCTCGGGAAACATATACATATAAACCGCTTTCATAGTCGTCCTGGATGGACTTGTCGCCGCATTCAGCCAAAACCCCCCTCCCAGACTCAAATCATCAATCAACCATGTCATCAATGTCCGCCGGCTCGTCCTCACTCACCTTTTACCCCTTACATCCAACTTTTGGCGCTGAGTGCCGCGGCGTTGACTTCTCGCGGCCGCTGTCTCGGCAAATCATCGATGGCATCCGCAAAGCCATGGCCAGGTACGGCGTCCTGGTCTTTCGCCGGACTGAGCTCGACGACGCCAGTCATCAGCGGCTGGCGCGGTGCTTTGGCGAGCCGGACGTCTCGGCCATAGACCTGACTACGCCTCTCAACGGACAAGGCCAAGATTATCGTCTCTCGCCCTTCAACGAGCTCGTCGACGGGGGCAACGTCGACGAGAGTGGCCAGCCCGAGCCCGTAGACAGCCTCAAGTCACAGCTATACAAGGCCAACAACCTCTTTCACGTCGATTGCAGCTACAACCCGCGTCGAGCCGGTTACTCCATCCTCCGCGCCCACCAGCTACCCCCCAAGGGGTTGGGAGGCGCAACGGCTTTTGCCGATACAAGGACGGCGTACAGGGAGCTCGACGACGAGACGAAGCGGGAGATTCACAACTACGTGGCCTGGCACTCTCTCCTCCATAGTAGAAGAGTGGCAGCTCCCGATCTGGAATTGCTCCGGTTGTTACGGCACGGAGATCTCCCTGTAAGCCGCCACAAGCTGGTACAGAAGCACGAGCCCAGTGGACGGATGAATCTGTACATCGCGGCGCACGTTTACCGCATAAACGACTGGTCGGAAGAGCAGAGCCTGCCGACCATCCAACGGCTGCTTCGGCACGCCAGCCAGGATAAGTACATCTTCACCGTCGACTGGGAGAACAACGGGGATCTGGTCATGTGGGTGAGTTGTTGAGGCTGGGACGACTCGAGCGAGTTTGGAGGCTAACCATAGCGTCGTCGTCGTCGTCGTCGTCATCAGGATAACACGTGCGTCATGCACAGAGCGTGTGGCGGCTCTTTCGAGGGCAAGCATGTGCGTGATATGAGGAGAGCAACGGTCTACGACAGCTCGTCTACTGCTTGGGGACTGAATCGATCAGAGGAGCAAGGGGCGCTGGAAGCCAAGCTGTAGACGGACGCCCCCTTGTTTGTGTAATCATCTCATGTATGCCAGTACAACCAACCAACCAACTCGCGCTACTATCACGCCTTCTGAAGACGACGGCTTCTAAAGCATTCGGCGGAAGCGTTTCGCTCTTTTAAGCCGTTGACACCTCCTGTTCCTCTTGTTGGCTGCTAGATTGTCGAGGAGGCAAGTCGGGGGCTTGCGGCCGATGTGTCGAGTTTCGACTCTTGGCAACCCCCTCTCCTCCGAACATGGTCTTGAGCGCCTCCTCGACCCTGGCCCAGACCTTGGGCGCCAGCGTCGCGTTGATCCAATAGTTTCCCTCCCGATCACGCCCCCAGATGGTGAAGACGTTTGCCATGTTCTGGTCGTTGACGAGCTTGGACTGCAGCTGAAAGTAGACGACGCTGCCTGGTGGGTTGTCGGCCCCCCATGTCGTCGTCGTCGTCGTCGTCGTCGTCGTCGTCGTCGTCGTCTCTCCTCTCCGGATGACGGCAGGGGCAAAGTCAACAGTGTTATAGACGTCGATGGCGGACAAGTCGTTGACCAGGACCGGCATCGCGTGCCTGTCTCCGTAGGCGTTGAGAGGTTCCTGACCGGCGTCGAGGGCGCGGTAGGTCGATCGCAGCATTCCGAGAATCTGGGCCTCGGTCGTCTGGGCGTCAACATGAGCGCGGAACGAGCGGGCGATTCCATCGACGGGCCCGGATGTTTGTTCGCAAGTCAGAGGCGTGTGCGTCATGAGCGTCATGTTCTGCGCCAGCGCTTCATCCGGCTCCATGATGGTGGGAAGATGTAAACGGGCGTTGACGGCGCTCAACAGCGTCACAGGAGGCGGCGGCTTGTTTGATGAAGCCGCTGCGGCAGCACAGCGGACGAGCCAGGCGACCAGCATGTCGCTCGTGCTAACGCAACTCGTCCCCCGTTCGCCTTCCGTCAGCCTCATCACGGCCGCGTGCGGTAGAAAGATGACGCGCGGCACCGGCTCGGGACTCTTCATCCGCTCGGCAGTAAGACGAAGCAACATCTTGGCCTTTGCCAGCTTCCCGAGCCGGACCGAGGCTAACACATGCGGCTCCGGATGAACAGCTCCCTCTTCTCCCGCTTCACTGCGACGTAGAGCCTCGCGAAGGATATCCGTCGAAGCTCCTCTCAGAGCCGGAACATCCGTCTCGCGTCCGGCCAGCACCAGGGACCAGCTCCTCAGCAGAGATCGGATGCCGAAGCCGTCCGTCAACACCTGAGGATGAGAAAGGGAAACGACGGTGGCGTCACTGAAGCTGGTGACGTGTAGCGCCAGCGGCGGCGCTTCAAGCCGGATGATGTCGTCGAGCGTCTGAGGCATCATGGCCAGGCCCGTCAGCGGCCGGAAGACTTGGTTGACGCCACTACTGGAGTCGGTAAAGGGCATGGTGCGGCTCGGCTTGGGGAGGAGGCTCGCCACTCGATGCTGGTCGATGCTTGAATCGGTGAGTTTGTCGTGACCGAAGGCGATGGCTGGCTGTAGAGAGCCGAACTGGTCCGGTGAGATTATCTTGAGTTTTCCATCCTATTTTCTTGTCAACTTCTGTTTACAAGTCTCAACTCGTCCTCGATGAGGGAAAGAAAAGACGAATGCTGCTTTCCTACATGTACTTACTTTGCCTCTCCTTATCCGACCTCCCAGCTTTCGCCAATCGCCCATTTCCAGAAGTCGTGAAAGAGACTGCTGCAGCTTCTCGGCGTCGAGCACATCGTTGAAGCGCATCAGCCAAGAAAGAAAAACGTTGCGTGTGCCGGACAGGTTGTCGAGGGGATGCAGAGGATACGAGTAGACGATGCTATCCTCGTCCATGATGCCGGTTTTGATGGATGCCATGATCCTGCGATGAGAGGCGACAAAACCAGGATTTGCCTTTTTCTCTTTTTTTTTTTGGGTTTGGTTTGGTTTGGTTTTGCAAGTGTCAAAGACCCTCTTCATCTTGTTACCCGCCAGTGTCTCAGACTTGTGTTGAGTAGTAGCGTTCGTTGCAGCACTAGATGGTAGTAGGTGGAAAGGTGCCGGCTTTTCATCCGCTTCTTCACCCTTCTTACCCTTCCCCCTTTTTCTTTTTTCGGCTGTTGATCCACTACATGGTCATTCACTGACTCACTACATACTGAAGGGGGGGGGGGGGGGGG
>LAZP02000032.1:0-24425 GCA_001272575.2 Ophiocordyceps unilateralis | reverse complement strand
GGGGGTGGGAAAGAGGTCATGGACAACAGGGTAACATCAACTGCATGGTCATAGTCATCGATAGCGAAAGGTTGTTCGTGTCTTCACTATGTCTCTTCACTGCTTGCTTGCAAACTTGCACAGTCTCTACACCATTGAATTCGTCCTTTTATTTCCATCATTAGCACCAATAGAACAACAAAGACTAAACTACATACTCATGCCTCCCATTAGAGTCATCTGGGCCAAGCAACGAATGAAATAAATCGACGATCAAGCTCAAAGCCAACCGCAACCACCACACAGACTCAGCAGCGAAAGGACCTCACGTGAAAAGGAAAAGCGAAGGTGAAGCCCTTCTCATCGAGAATCTCCGTATCACCGGTACATCCCGTCATGCTATAAATTATGCAGAATCCAGGAGACCTGAGCCGGCCGGATCGCGGATACACTTTATCTTCTGCCCCGGGAGACGTCAGCTTGCAGTGGGTTGATGCGGTATTCGTACATACCATTGAGAGAAAGGTCCTCGCACTGCCCAGAATAGCCAATCGTCGTGAAGCATTCCCGCATGTCTTTTTCGTGGCAAAAATGCAAGCATGAGAGTTCGGAATCGGGATTGCCAGTGCCAATGCCGATGCCGGCTGCCGTCATGGCAGTTGCGAGTATGACGAGTTGAGCCTTCATAGTCGACTTGGCCCAATTTTTTTTTTGGTTCTATTTGGTCGCTAAGGACTTGACGGAGATGGCAGAGTGCAAGCAAAGCTTTATTGCCAGGGCTGGAGCCAAGAAGAGAGCGGAGAAGAGAGAGTTGCCGGTGCAGGATACGGAAATCCGACCTATTCTGTAACTTTCAATTTCCATCATGGTACGACAAACGCATTATCTGCAACGTCAAATTGACGCCATCGTCGATGAAGATTTTTTTCCTTTTACACCTTGGCTCGACGGCATGTGCCTCTTGACCATCTCGATCCCAACCTGTCCTTGGCAGAAAGAAAAGCAGGTCTCTTGGCTTCCGGCTGGTAAGCCGTGAACTTTGGAGGCATCATCATCTGTCGTATAGCCCGGCCCCGGCTATGGCTTGCTGACGAGACTTATATATATGTACTGAGTTTAGTTTTCTTCTCGCTTTGTTCACTACAGAAACAGCCAGGTCTTTCATTCTCTATTTACCAACTACTACTACTACTACTACTTACTTGTGCCCTCTGCTTACCCCGGCCACCACATTGACAGCACCGACTCTTCTCGCGCCCACAGATCGGCTCCTCTCCTCAGACAGGTATAGTCATGCCCTGCTGTGTCGACTGACCCCATCGACTCCATTCCCAGTCTTCAGCGGAAACTTTGTGGCGCAAGACCAGAGACGTATCGTGGCCATCGATTCGGTCTCTGTAGTGCGTCTCTTTGGAGCCCCAGAAAGCCACCCACGAGCGAGAGCTGGCACATTGACCCCTGAGACTTACGCCTAGCAAACCGAGGTTTGATGCTTAGCTATGTTCGTGTGTGGATGAGGCGTCAAGTCAAACCACCTACCTCCGGACCGCCATCCACGACCCCCGGACCGCCATCCACCCCCCGCCGTCGTGCCGTGGTTGTAGTTGGCGACCGGGGCCTTGGAGTAAATCTCAAACGATTGCACGTCCTCGACGGAAACCGTGTGGCTGCCGAAAGTGGTCGCCAGATCTATCTGTTTATCGGTCTGAGCTCCGAGCCTCGGGCTTCGCATGAGTAGGGTATCAGTAGCTCGGCTGCCATTGTTAAAATGGATCAAGATGTCGTCTCCCGTGTCACTGCCAGGAAGAGAGCTGATGACGAGGTGAACGTGAAGGCTGTTGAAGCGCGAGCAGCCCGTCACATGCCAGTCGTCCTCTTTGATTGATCCGCCCCAGACAAAGGCCGCAGAGGATTTGGCTGGCCGCTCCAGCCACTTATTGACGGATGCAAACTTGTCGACTTCTAGTACCAACGACGATCCGGCGCAATGTCCTCTGAGCTTGAGGCCTATTGAATATGATGTGTCTTGTCAGCAAAGCACAATACATGGTCCAGACCGACCGACCGACCAACCTTGGAAATACCATCCGTCCTGCAGGTCATCCCGCGTAAAGTCGCGTGGCAACATAGACCCGATGCCGATATGCGTCATCTCACTCTTCGCTACCACAGACTCGTCGAACATAGTCTCGAGGTTCAGCTTTGTCCAGGCATGAAATCCCGGCTGGGGATGTCGGGCAATCCCGACAATCCGCTCGCTGTCAGCATTACCAATGCTTACTTGCACCGTGTCCCGGGTCCCGTCATTCTTGCTATCGTTGTGCAGCTGAAAGCCCAGGCTCAACTGCGAGAAATGGGTGCAGGTCCTGGTGTTGACGGCCGAACTTTCGATAGGGAGCGAAGCCGACCTCGACGGCCGGGTCACAGTTCGGTGTTGTTGCAGTATCTCTTGTAGCTTGTCTCGAAGTCGGCAGCAGTCACCCTTGACCACGACACCTAGAAGAAGCCGGGCTCAGCCCCTTTCCTTTCTTCTATATGGTTCAATCATGTACATACCTCGTGCTCCGGGCGCAATGTTGAAGTCGATGGGCCTCTCACGGAGACTGATGGCGCAAGCCGTGTTGTCCAGCCTTTCGGAATCCGTAAGTTCCGACACAGGCAACTGCAGCCTACGAGCCACTTCCTGAGGCCCAGCCATGGAGCTGTAATCCTGGTGTTCCATCATCTTGAAGAACTTGTTGAGACGTTTCGCCACTGAATTCACGCTCGTCGTCAGTACATGACATTCCATCTCGCCTTGGACCGTACCGTACCGAGCTGGTCGGCCTCAGCCGCACTGCAGTCTTGCCTGGGACCTAGAGCCTCCTCGAGATCCTGATCTGAACCAATGTCAGTCGGCACATATGTACCAGAAGCCAGTGTATGTATACTGACCTGTTGCGTTTTGCCTAACCCATGTAGCTTCCCGGATGAGCTCGCCTATTTCCTTGATTGACAGTGCACTCGTCATGCCATTCAAAGGCAACCTGGCATATCGGAGGAGGCCTGAGTTGGACGTGCCGAGCCAGTTGGTCGCGTTGGTAACAACCGCATCTGAACCTTTGGGCAAACCTTGTCGATCCGAGACTGGAAACACATGCGGCCCGGATCGAACAGAATAGATGTAGAAATAGGTATAGGGGCATTCAGATTTCCGGAGTTTGAGAAAGGCGTCTACTGCGCGTTTCTCGTCCCGGAAACCGACGATCCAGGAGCGAGTCGTTCCCGGAACTGGTAAGCGGAACTCAGTGGTGCAGCCGCCGTGATTCTCCTCGATCGGAGGGATGCCCGCCTCCATCGAGAACTCGGGCGTTGCCATACTGACAATGAATACAGGCTCGTCGTCGGCTGCTTCTTGCTTCTCGACCTGCTTCCACTCCAGAGGGCCGCCAGCCCGCGCGTAACGAACCGTTTGCGTCTCATAAGGGTTGATCCACGCCGGTTCAAGGGTGTAAACATTCTCCCAGTCCCAGTCATAAGTCCTGTTTCCTCTCGGAACCTCATAGATGTACGGTTGACCGCTGAGCCGGCACCGCGACGATACCGCCTTAAACCGTTTCACCGCCAGTTTCGCTTCTCGGTAGGCGGCGATGGACCGCTGATGAATCTCTGGTGGAGGAACAGAACTCCCAAAGATGCACGAGAAATAATCCGGTGTTCTTGAGGGGATGCCCCTTTGCCCGACAATATCCGGAGGTAGAAGACTAGCAACGTAGAGGCGTCGATTCTGGGTTTCTCGAGGGGGTGGGATCGCCCATCTTCTCTGCGTCCATGTTTGCTTGCTTGAAGAGTCCGATGGCATCATCTGGATGGCGTGACAGTATCGATGCCACTGCAGCAGGCACAACGCCGCAGCCCAAAGCGTCCAACGCGAGGTCGCCATATTCAGATGGACCTCAGTAAGATATTTCACCTGTGGTGGGAGTGTCTTGGCTGTCCTCGAGAAGAGGAAGCAAGATAGAGCAAAGAGGGAGGATTAAACCACGTCAATGGTCAGATGAGTCCGCTAGGTACAATGATTGGAAGAAAAAGACAATATGAATATAGTAGGGGGAACATGTATATCAAGCCATCCTCGTCGTCTCATTTTATACTCGAGTCTTTGTTGCTGGAGCTCCACGATGCCCAGACTCTAATCCAACTTAATAAAATGCCTCTAAAATTCGATCCTTTTTTTTGACAATCACATAGTAGATACATGTACCAGCTGTCTTCGAAAGAGAATACTCGTCTGGCCTTGCACATGCATAGTCAGGAGCTGTTTCTCATAGGGGAGGCTTCTACTATCCGGCTAGACCCCACCACAAAGAAAAAAAGCCCTTGACTGACTTCACCGGATTATCTGCAATCGAATTTGGCTTGAGTCAAGGTTTCCGTTTTTTAGACTCGAGCCTCAGCCTTCAGCCCATGGCTCAATGCCAACGCTGCACTAATCTCAATATGTAGTAGCAGAGCTTCAAAGGACTGGAAACTTTTCCATGGGTGGGTGGAACAAACAAAAGAATTTGAAGTCTTTGATTGCCTAGAACACATGTATGCAGCCGAGTCTAAAATGGAGCCTCGATTGCCGGGGAGACGTAGGCTTCATTTAACCATCAATGTACGCTTTCTTTGCCCCTATCCAGAGATATGTGCCATGCTTTACAAGACGTGGCTCTTTGTAGCGGTCTGGTTTTATTACCATAACTACTTACATCAATCACCTCTTGAACTATTGAAGCTTCGACGGTTGAACAATACTCTCCCCCTGAGCCCAAGGTTACGAGGCCCAAATACTGATAGCTAGACTCTTCGTAAGAGAGGGCGTTGGCAACAAGTTCCACCATGATGAACACTTGTGGAAAGGAAATCGTGGCTCTTTCTGCTTTTCAGAAAGGCACATAGACTTGACGCACAAATAAACCGTGTTTTTATTTACGGTTTAGAGGAGACGACGAAGGAGAAGACGTCGAGGACTGCCGTTATCGAGTTCAATTAATTACAAGTAAACATACATATTCAATAACAAGAAAACGCCGCCTCATAATAATCACCGACAACCATCATATGATGAAGAATATTGCAGTGTTTCAGACGCACCTACTCGGTCATCTGACGTTTCCGCCTGATGTGAAACCGCGTGTGGACTCCTCACGTCGGTCCGCTGAGTCTTCTCCAATCACATGTGTCAGCCGATCCTGGGAACGGCGTGCATCGACCAAGGCGGAAATCTGAAAGGCTGATGATACACGTACCTTCTAATGTGAGACGATATTCTGACCTACATGTCGTTTCATTAGCTTCGCCGGCCACAGGTCGAGTCGTTGGTGAGCATCAAGTCTACACACATTAAGCAGAGTCTTGAGACGAAGCGTAATTAGCCTCGACTAAGACGCAGTTGGCTTCATCTCAATGTAGTCAAAGGACTTGTCGTCCCAAGCAGGGAGCGTTTTAGGAGCCGTGAATCAGCACAGGAGGTAATACAGGGTCGTTTCAGGCCCGGCCCGAGTCAACAACGCACCTCGCTCGCAGCAAAGACAGCTACGAAACGGATGGTGAATGATATGGCACTCAATCCCAGCCAGTTTCTCTTTTGAGCCCTTCCTTATAGAGCTGTCGACCAATGAAGCTGTACTGGCTGTTAATGCCCTCTCTGAACTTGGATGCGGCCTGGAGCCCCTGAAACGTCTTCAGCTGGCCTGTCACGATGCAATCACCTTTAATGTTGTTGAAAGCGGCCTCGTTGCTGGCATTGACACTCGTTACAAGAGTGCAGTCATTCTCCATAACCAACGTCACCATCGTCGATGTCGAGACGGGCCAACTGCGTCCTAACCAGGACATTGTTGTCGAGGGTAACACGATTGCTCTCATTGAAGAAGCCAGTACGAAACCAACAGCGGCAAAAGAGGAAGACGTTGACGGAACGGGAAAGTTTGCCATTCCGGGCCTCAGCGATATGCACGTTCACGCATACTTTAGCAACAATCCCGCCACCTTCAAGATTGGAGATAATCTGACGATGCCGCTCTTTGTCGCCAACGGCGTCACGACCGTCCGCGATCTCGGCAGCAACCTGGAAGCCATCACTTCGGCACGCGACCGTATCGCGGAGCACCAGCTTGTCGGCCCGCGCGTCTTCTTGACGGGCCCCATGCTTGACGGCAAAGAATCACCCTTTCAGACGGCCATCAAGGTCGGAACGCCCGAGGAGGCGCGCCAAGCCGTGGAGAATCTCACGGACAGTGGCGTCGATTTCATCAAGGTCCATCTGAAGCTATCCAGACAAGTCTTTGACGAGGTGGCACGTGCCTGCAAAGACGAGGAGATTGTCTTTGGCGGTCACGTTCCAGACGCGATTGACGCGCAATACGCCATTGACATGGGCATGGGCTTCATCGAGCACATGAGCCGGCTCGAAGAAGCAGACGGCAACGTGACCGAGGCCATCCAGGAGAAGCACATCTGGCAATGTCCCACCCTCAAGCTCGCCCCGGCCAAGCAACGCTTCCAGCTAACCAAGGCTCTATTCGACGCCGGTGCCCCGATGGTCGCAGGTACAGACTCTCCGGCCGGCCAGAAGCTGTGTCCCGGCGTCAGTCTCCTCGACGAGCTCGAGCTGATGAACCGGGCTGGCCTGACCGAGCTGCAGACGCTGCAGACGGCAACGAGAAACGCCGCCTCCATGTTGGGCAAGGATTCCGACATGGGGACGATTGAAGACGGAAAGCTGGCGGATATAGTCCTTCTGGACCGGAATCCGCTGGATAGCATCAGCAACATACGCAAGATTGATACCGTCATCGCCGATGGCCGCGTCTTTTCGCGGGAAAAGCTTCGGACCATGCTCGCCGGAGCGAATCGACTTCGCCAGTGCAATCCGCAAGGAACAATCGCCGCCAGGGACCTGCTCAGTGCCGGCCCCTCGTGCTGTTCTATTTAGAAGGAGGCGGCATGACATTTCTCTAGTAGAGTTGGCCATATTGCATATCGCGGCTGGTATCACGCCGGGAGGAGCCCCATGGAAGAGGCGTTTTTGTTTTGTTTTTTTACTATTTACACACGTATAACAAACTCTGGTCTAGACTGCGGCCACCCGTGCCGAGTAACGCAACTGCTCTGTGCTTCAACGCGGATTCGAGCCCTCCTCCTGATTACCAGCACGCGGGACTGAGCTCTGTGGCTTCCTACCAGCAGCAGGTGGCCTGTTGGCGTGTCTAGCACCTGAAAACAAGCCCTGCAACCCGTTGCTACTGCTTGGCCAAGATCCCTTTGGCAAGATGCCGCTCGTCGAGCCACCCGAGGAACAACTCGGCCTGTCGCTGTCCACTGGCCTGGATGACGCGTTCGAGTCCGAGACTGCGAAGCTGGCAATATAAGGTGGCAAAGCCTCGGTGCACTCGATCAGGTCGTTGATGTTTTGAACGCCTAAGAGACTGAGACGAACGTATTCGGTTGCATAGTCCTATAGAAAACCGCTCAAGTCAGAAACTCGAAGCCGCCGGCTTCACACATGCTCACATCTATAAAGGACTGTTGTGCTTGGGCTCCGGCATAGGCACTCCAGACGTCCGTGGTGCGCTGGTCCCTGCTGAGGCTGACGTCGCTTTGCAGCTTAAAGATACGCGGCGAAGCTTTAGGATCGAGCACTTGGCGGAAGAAGTTGGTATCCCAGATGCCAGGGGTGGAATCAAGCGCGTCGCCGCTTCGGTTCGTCTGGACGAAGCGCTGCTGTGCGACCGAATGGGAGCCGACGAGAGCGATGAGCCCCTGGGGGCTGATAGTTTTGCTGGCGAACATGGTGATGAGCCTGTCGGCGCTCAATTCAGGACCCGGGAGCAGACCCTCAGGGGCAGGACTATTGCTATCTTTGCGGCCGACGAAGGACCGGACTCGAGGCCCGAGAGGACAGACAACGGCGCCGACGTTGGCGCCCATCTGGATCAAGTCGGCCATGGAGACGCTATACTGCTGGTATTGATCGAACCAGGATCGCATGCGCTCGCAGATCTCTTGCAACCCGTTATTCTCCGCACGACTCTCGCACTCTCCCGCCAGAACGATGGAGCCGTCGGCGCCTCCAACCTCCGACTCCGTCGACCAGGCTCCCGCATCGTGGAAGCCGAGCCGAATGGCGGCCCGGGCAAGGCTGTTGCATTGACGGTCCGATCCGACCATGGTCTTTGCCATGTCGTCGGCGATGACCTTCCACACGCAGCACACGTCCTCGTTGCACTGGCTCGAACCAAGTTCGCCGTTCACCGGGGCCGAGCCAGTGTCGAGTCCGCTGTCTTGCTTCAATAGTATGGCCTTGATGGCCCTGCCTGTCGACGTCAGCTGCTGCTCGCTGAGCGTCGCCAGGTCGCCGAGCAGCTGGGGCGAGACTGAGCTCGACCTTGCTGCCCTGACCTTGACCTCGTGCATCTGCGTCGGTGAGAAGGCGGATGAAAGACCGGCCGTGGCGGCTATCAAGATAAAAGAGCTCGTATACTTCATGAGAGCACATGTGCAAGGAGGGCCGCAACTAGAACCTCAGACAGAGAAGGAGAGTGTGTAGAGACAAGAGGCATAGCATAGACATATATATATGTATATATATATACGTTGACGAATCCTCTCTATTTCCAGCTCTACTCAATTGTCCACTTACATATGCATGAATTCATCCTCAACCGATCAATTCTTTGAAATCTGTCTCGTGTATATGTCATCCATGCCGGGGCATACTAGAAACAATCTGTTGCTTCCGAGACTGACGGCGTGTGCATTGCTGAATACACGCTTTGCGGTGCTCTTCACAGACTAAGCTCCCTCTATCAGCCCAAGTATCCGAGGCAGAGTAGAAACGCGGACCAACGCGTCTCGAAAAGTGCGTCTCGAAAAGCAGATGTCGTTCGCGGCTCTACCTACCTACATACATGTCAGCTTACGGAACCAGGGGAGAATTATTCCTATAGGAAGCCTACCTACTGTTCGAATAAGCCCCTGTAAATCTTGACTGGTTGACAACGGAATCCACAAGTCAAACGTCGCGAGTTTAACATATAATGGGGACAGAAGTCTGCCTTGTATAAGAAGACTAAGAATTCTGCTGCCGACCCTTTTTTGTTACGTTGTAAATAAAAATCGTGTCTTTCAGCCTCTGGCCGAGTTTCGGAACTTGACGGAGGGGGTTTTTGTTTAAGCTCGGGACACAGCATTTCTGTCGCATTACTTCATGGACGTTAGACAATCCATTCTTTCTTTACATGTTGAAGAATCCCCTCTCATCTCTCGTTGTCTCACTCCTGAACGAAATGACGTTTCGGAAATCTTCTAGATTCCGACTTCTTTTTTGAGCCACAAGTAATGTTCTGCCCTTTAAACCTCGCTGTCCTGTCTTCCTTAACTGACAATCCCTACTCCGAAGCCCCCGAGCTTAAATTTCTCAGCCGAGTAAATCAGGTAACCGGTTCCCAGCAAGTGGAACGCCATCTTTATGATACAGTCGGATGACTGCTGTACTTGGACCTGCTCTCAGAGTTTGGTAACCACTGCCGAAGTCGACTTTGCCGTCATCCCAAAATTCAGCCGCTTCTTCTCTCCCATTCGCGGATTCTCGACATGCTACGATGTATTGCTCCTAGAAAGCTTCGAAAAATCGTACCGAACTTTGCAAGACACTTTGAATGTCTTGGAATGGACTAGATGCCCGCAGGACCTTTTCTTAAATTGTTTTAGTCAAATTTTGAAAAAAAAAAAAATTTGGACTGCTACGTGTAGTGACGTAACACCGAGCGGAGGGACACGGAGCTAGAATGCCGTTCATCCGGGATTGCCGTATCAGGAAGTTGAGAGAGAAATCTAACTGAATTTCTCTAATCAAGGCGAGCATTAACGGTGGGGTGATTGTACGGATTAGATATTAGATGAGTGAGGAAGAGCGTGTGTGAAGAGACGGCAGTCGCTTTTTATGCGAGGGCAGGCGGATCAGCCATACAACGTGAGCTGCCTTCGTGTAAGCGCTTATCCGAGAGGAAGCTTCTCTAGAAGGAGGCTATGCACGCGCGTATATAAAGACAAAGGCGATGTGTGTGCTACTCTGCGCTCGTGACCTGCGGCATAATGATACTACTAGGTATCTAGTCATACTACCTACCCGGTAGTAAGGTGGGGTGGGTTGGCTGAGCAGTCAGACCAGATAGACCACCGTCAGCGATAGCCGGCTTCAAGAAAATAAACGCACAAGACGGAGAATTCTCTTAGGTTGGCATCGTCTGATGAGATGTCCTCGCGAGACTTTCACTCTGGAAGACCCTGTTATGAGAGCATCGGGGGGGGCAGCATCTTCAATGGCTGCGAGAGAACTCGAGCCTTGCAAAATTGTGCGACGACGAGATGCAACGACAATTTTGGGCATAACGGTTTCCCATAACCACCGAGAACGCGAGACAGCGTCGCCGAAGAAGCATTGACGATCGAAGGATCTCGAGCAAGGAGATGAGACTGTTGAAGGGCAGCCGGTCGGAGCATTTGACGACGCGACGACAAAGCTGGTCCGTCAGACACATCAATTTTTATCATCGGGACCCCGGGACCCCCCAGACGCCATGCTCACCGGCCTTTGTTACGCGTTCCATTGTCGTCGATTGGGGTTGGCCTGTGCGGCGAGCTTTCCCCGGTTTCCAGGCGTCAAGTGGGTGTCCTCGAGGGGTGCAGAGGTTTTTTTTGGGGGTTTTTTTTTTCCCTCATTCGTGCTGACACCTGCCGTCAGGCCCGCGCCCCGGGAGTGATGCGGAGACGGACGATGATTGTGTCTGGTGTTGCGGAACGCGCAGGCGGTGAACAATACCAAGGTTCGGATGAATGGGCGCCGTGCAGGCATTGTTCGCGCCTTGTGCTCGCACCACCGACCGGGTACCCCAACTTTTCTCAAGACCAAGAACTCGTGGTGATTATCTTGTCTCTCTCGTCTTCCTCATGGCTCTTGTATTTTCCCTTTCCTTTCCCAATATCGTAAAGTCGCGATATTCGTGGTCGATATGAAGCCCAGAGACTCGGAATCCATCGTCACAGCCACTGACGTCTCTTTGATGCTTTCGAAACCTCTTCCCCCGCTGCCTCAACAATCCAAAACTTCATGGAGAAGCCTCTTCGCCTTCACGGCAAGAGGACACTCCCATGTGCTTCTCGGTGCCGTCCTAGCATCCCTCGCCGTGGCCGCTCTTCAGACCATACTGGCCATCATCCTCGGTCGCATCTTCGAAATCGTTGCAGGACTGGGAAACGGAGTTCAGTCCGGGCATGAAGCTCTCGAGGCTGTGTCGCGATGGTGTTTGGTCCTGCTCGGCCTCGGCTTTGCCAATTGGTTTTCCAACTCGGTCTTTCTTGGACTATGGGTTGCCTTTGGTGAGATGCAGGCTGATGCCGGTCGTCGACGCGTCTTTGAAAGCTTGCTGGCCAAGGATATGGCCTGGTTCGACAGGTTGGAGCAGGGCATGTCTGGTCTCTTGAGCAGGATTCAAACGTACGTTCCTCCAATCTCTCCATTTCCCCTCCTTGGACAAGCCGCTAATCGGTCTTGTCGAACAGCCAGACGCGAGAGCTCCAATCAGCAACGGCGCAGGTTCTTGGCTTTCTCGTCTGCGACATGCTGGTTTCGTGCGCCTCCCTGACGGTGGCCATGTTCTACTCGTGGAAGTTGACGCTGGTGCTGCTCGCCACTCTGCCACCCTCCATTATGGCCCTCTCCCTCGCCACTCGACAACTGGATTCGGCGATTCAGAGCCAAAAGGCTTGTCTTGAGCGGGCTACCAAGCTGGCCAGGGCGTCGCTCGCGGCCATCGACGTGGTCAAAGTCTTCAATGGCTCCAACAGGGAGCTGCGACAATACCGCGACGCCCTCGGTCTGGCTAGAGCACACTATTTGGTTCAGGCACGCTGTAACTCGGTGCAAATGGGCTATATTGCCTTTTGGGTCGTCTCCCTCTTCATCATTGGCTTCTGGTACGGCGTCGTACTGGTCCGAGACGGGCTTTCTCCGGGACATGTGGTCACGACGTTTTACTCGACTCTGGCTGCTTTCCAGGCCGCCGAGGCTCTGGGCTCCAACTGGCTGATCCTATCCAAGGGCGTGGCAGCAGGGAGCTTTCTGTCGGGCATCGTCCAGGACGAGAAGCCAGTCGAGGCAGACGGTCGCCGGTTCCGACTGGAGCATTGCGTGGGAGACGTGCAGTTTACAGACGTACGTCTTCCCCTTGACGGTGCTGTTCTTCTTTCGGCTGACCGAGATACCAGGTGAGCTTCGCGTATCCTTCGAACCCGGCCAAAAAGGTGCTGGAACAGGCCTCTTTTACCTTTCCCGCCGGCCAAACGACCTTTGTCGTTGGCAAAAGCGGCTGCGGGAAGAGCACAGTCGGCAGTCTGTTGGCCAACTTCTACCAGCCCCTGAGTGGCAACATCCTCATCGACGGACAGCCCTTGGAACAGTTCGACGCCAGCTGGGTCCGCGAGAACATTACCCTGATCCAGCAGGAGAGCCTCCTCTTCCGCGACTCGCTCTATAACAATGTGACTCTAGGGAAGCCAAACGCGTGCAAGGAGGAAGTCCTGGCCGCCTGCCAAGCCGCGTTGCTGCAGTCGACGGTGGCCTCTCTGCCTCGCGGCCTCGAGACCGAAGTTGGACCCGGAGGCGTCGCCCTCAGCGGCGGACAGAAGCAAAAGGTTGCTCTGGCGAGAGCGTATCTGAAGAATTCGACGATTCTCGTGCTGGATGAGGTGACGAGCGACCTTGATCAGGTCAGTCGATCGTTGGTCATGGACGCAATTCGGCAATGGAGGAGGGATAAGACGACCATCATCGTCACCCATGACGTGTCCTGCATCGACGGAGACGATTACGTCTACGTTATGGACGATGCAACCGTCGCTTGTCAGGGCTTCAAGCGAGACCTCAACGACCTCGGCTGGCCCAAGGCAGCAACGGAAATCGACAACAACCCCCCGGCAGACAGCGTCAACCCCCCGGACCGATCAGCACCCCGGTCTTCCATGGGCGGAAGCCTGCTCTCGCCTCTCCGAACAGGACATAGGATGTCGCTCCGGATCAGTCCCGCGCGGGCCCTTTTCCCGGACAGAGGAGTCAGACCTCTCACAAGCCTCGACGATCCAGGCAGCAACATCAACATCCACAACAGCAGCATCGACGGCGACGACGACAACGACGACGGCAGTCCCCTTTTCGTCTTCGGAGCAGCCGAGCGAAGAAAAGGCATATCAATCCTACGACAAGCAGCTTGCCAACAACGCCCAACGACAGCAGCAGAAGAAGGAGAAGGACAACAAGACAGGTCGCAGCCAAAACATGCCTCCCTCCTCTCCATCCTTGGAACCATCTGGCCAAGACTCAAGGCAAAGGAGAGACTAACGCTCATCCTCGGCCTCATCATCTGCTCCGTCGCCGCCACAGCAACACCAGCTTTTGCATTCTGTCTCTCCCGACTCATGTCGGTAATGTGGTCTTCAGGCGACAAGCTCGTCCAAGGTCGTCAATGGGCTCTCCTCCTTACCGGCGTCGCCATAACCGACGGCCTCTGCACAGGTCTAGGTCGCTATTTGCTCGAACTGGTGGCTCAGTCCTGGACAGATGGTATCCGGACCCAAGCCATGGCCAGCATCTTGAAACAGAAGAGACCGTGGTTCGATGGCGTCAAGCACGCGCCCAGTCGCCTGGCGGAATGTCTGGAGCGCAACGCCGAGGAGATGCGCAACGTCGTCGGTCGTTTCCTTGCCATTCTCGTCTTCGTTTCCGTCATCATGACGCTTTCCATCCTTTGGGCCCTCGTCGTCGACTGGAGACTTTCGCTCGTTGCTCTTGCGCCTTTGCCCTTGACCTTGGCTGCCGTCAGGGGTTATGCCACCGTTAGTGGCGAATGGGAAAGGCGTTGTAATGACGCGGCCGAGGAATCTAGCGCCATGGCGACCGAGACGCTCATCGGCATTCGTCTCGTTCGTGCTCTCGACCTTTCCGCTCGTCAGACGACTCGTTACCAAACCAGCGCCATCCGAACCCGTTCTCTCGGTATGGCCCGTGCCAGGAGAACAAGTTGCATCTTCGGCCTCTATCAATCCATGGGCTACGCCTTATCCGCTCTCGTCTTTTATTACGGCACTCGTCGACTGACGTCGGCAACCGTCGACGTCGCAGCCGTCTTACACGTCATCACTCTTCTGCTCTTCGCCATAGGAACTTCCAGCGAGATGCTGGATGGTTTACCTCAGTTGACCTTGGCCCAGGCTGCTGCCGGACCTTTACTCGACTACGCCGCACTGCCAAAACCGAGACGACGACTGCAACAGCTAGTCTCACTCCCTCTCCGTTTCCACAACCTCGTCTTCTCTTATCCCGCTAGTCGGGAGCCCATCCTTGGCGGCCTGTCGCTCGAGATCCGTCCAGGGGAGAGCATCGCCATAGTCGGCCCTTCAGGCTGCGGCAAATCAACTCTTCTCTCCCTCATCCTAGGCCTCTACCCACCCACCAGACCAGCCCTGGGCACCGCCCTCGTCCCCCAATCGCCCACCGTCTTCCCGGCCACCATTTCCGAAAACATCCTCTATGGCCTCCCTTCCAACTCGCCCCTACGCAAAGCCGGCTCGTTAGAAGCCGCCTCTCAAGCAGCAGGCGTACACGCCTTCGCCTCGTCGCTACCGCAAGGCTACGCCACGCCCGTCGGCGACGGTGGCCAGACATTATCCGGTGGCCAGGCTCAGAGACTCGCCATCGCTCGAGCTCTCGTTCGTTGTCCGCAGCTGCTCGTCATGGATGAGCCGACGAGCGCGCTTGACGCCGAGTCTGCCAAGAGGGTGCGTCACGCCATGAGGGTCGTGGCCGGTTTGGGCGCCGCTGTCGTCGTCGCAACCCATTGTCCCTACATGATGCGAGCCGCTGATCGGGTCGTTGTTCTCGGTCGTGGCGTCGTCGTCGAGCAAGGTCGCTTCCAGGATCTGGTTAGGAAAGGGGGGGCTCTCTCGCATCTTGTCTCCGGCGGACAGTGGAATGGGGAGAGGGCCGCGGGGGATTGTTCATGAAGAAATGATTGATTTTATGAGAAGCCGACGATGATGATGAAATTGGAACGACACACCATTCTCGTAAGAGTCGTGAAACCAAACCTTGCTCTGCAAGGCTAGACATTAGGTATGCTATCAAGTAGGTCTGCAGTCAAGTTTTCTTCTTCTTCTATCACATGCTCCTCGTCGTGCAGTCGTCCATGCAATTTCGATGCAATGCTCTTGGAGGAATTAGATGGGCAGAATTGATGATCCCCGTCCCATGCTGACCAAAAGGGAACCAAACGCCATGCGCCCTCATCTTCGCTTCCATCTCAGGAAAAAACCCTGGAGCGAGAACCATCTCGGCCCCTGCTGCTGCTGCTGCTGCTGCCCCTGCTGCTGCTGCTGCCCCTGCTGCTGCTGCTGCCCCTGCTGCTGCTGCTGCCCCTGCTGCTGCTGCTGCCCCTGCTGCCGCTCTTTTCGAAGACGCGTCCACTCGCTCCAGGCTGCCCGATGGCGGTGCCGTCTTGCCTGAACCTCGTCGCCCGTCACCGGCATCTGCAGCGCCGGGTCTTGACTCGGCGGCAGATTGACGTCGCTCCGTTGTCCCAGGATCGGATCGTCCTTGCGCGTTCCCGGATGTAGCTCCAGCTGGTCCCGGCCCCCCATTCTGCCAACCCTGGCGGCGTCAATCAGAGCGTGCAGATCCACCTTTACATCCGTCTTGCCAGCCTCGTCCTGACTCTGGCTCTCCCCAGAGGAGCGAGCCAAGCCCGGCGTTGCCAGCGCGCCTACGGCCCGGGCCGGCGCCGTGGCCTCCATGTCGCCGTCGGTCGCATGGCCCTCTTCATCGTCTCGTTTTTTTCGTCGGCCCAGTCCGCACAGACAGGCCACAGCAGACCGCAGTGATACAAAGGCGCGATAGAAGAGTTGGAACAGCTCCAACAGGTAGCGGTCCGGCACCTGCCGCAACAGCGCGCCGAGCGGCAGCGTGAGCAGGCCGAAGAGCAAGCTCCATCCCCACTGCGCCCCCGTCAGGGGCACCGTGTCAAAGGCTTCGCCTCCCTTGAAGATGATGACAAACTGTCCAACGAGGGTGATGCACTGAACCCCGATGAACCACGGGTTCCGCAGCACGTGGTACCAGATGTCAAGCTTATTGTCCACCCTCCGGCAGTTGTGCTGGTTGAAGAACTGCATCCAGACGTATATGTTAAACACGAGCGTCTGCAGCTTCTCGATCTCGAATTCGGTGTCCGGATTGAAGATATCCCATCCGGCGAAATGGACCGTGAAGACGACGGCAAGCTGGTAGATGGACTGGCCCAGTATCATCTTCCACATGGTGATGCTGATGATGGGCGCGTTGCGCGGCTCCGGCTTGCGATGGAGACACTCGGGCGAAGGGAGGTCCGTCGCCAGCCCTAGTGAGGCAAAAATGTCCATGATGAGGTTGATCCAAAGCAGCTGCACCACCGTGAAGATGGGCAGGCCGACGAGCACCGAGATGGTGAGGATGCTGGCCGAGATGTTGATGGTGAATTGAAACTGCCAACGTCAGCACGCCATCCTGGGCTCTTGTTCTCGATAGTGGCCTACCTGGCAAAACTTCTTGACCGAGTCGCTGACGGTGCGACCCCAGCTCAGCGCCTTGACTATCGACGCGAAATTGTCGTCGAGGAGGATAATGGAAGCAGCCTCCTTGGCCACCTCGGTCCCCTGGATGCCCATGGCGAGGCCGACATCGGCAGCCTTGAGGGCCAACGCGTCGTTCGTCCCGTCGCCCGTTACCGCCACCGTCTCCTTCATGGCTCTAAGGTGCGACACTAGAAGGAGCTTATCCTCCGGGCTGGACCGAGCCAGAACCTGCAGCCGCGGGATCACGGCGTCCAGCTGCGACGGCGAGAGCCTTCGAAACGTCGAACCGTCCATTGCGACGCCGCCGGGCGTGTAGATGCCAGACTGGGTAGCGACCGCCTTCGCCGTGAGAAAATTATCGCCCGTCACCATGCGGACGAAGACGCCAGCCGCCTGGCATTTATGCACCGAATCCACCACATTCTTCCGCAGTGGGTCCTGAATGCCGAAGACACCGATAAAGACCATCCCCGACGCCAGCCACTCCAGGTTGACGCTGGCAGGGTCGTCGTCATCGCTCTCAAATACATCCGAGGCGTCAAAGTCCCGGTAGGCGATGGCCACCGGCCTGAGCGTGTTTTCCGCATAGCCCTGGATGGTGAGGCGGAAGCTGGTCCTGTCGTCTTCCGACAGCCGTTCAGCCGCCAGTTCGTCAGTGACGTCGCAAACGACATAGGCGCAGAACTCGAAGATGACCTCGGCAGCTCCCTTGACCAGCAGTCGGTACCGTCCCTCCGACAACCTAACCAGCACGGCCATCCACTTACGACAGGACTCAAAGGGTAGCATGGTGACGATGGAGCTGTTGGCCCTCTCCTCGCACAGCGGGCCCATGCCGAGGCGATCGCGGCAGAAGACGAGGAGAGCCGTCTCCGTGCTGGAGCCGAGATAGCCCGAGGCGGCGGCGGGGTCGTCGCTCTCGAATGCCGTCGAGTTGAGGGCCATGCTGTCCTTGACCAAGTCCTTGACGTCCTCCGACAGCGACGCCGCAAGCCGGGCCGAGTTTGCACGCCGAGCAGCCCGGCGGCCGGGCTCGGCCACGGACGTCTCCTGGTCGTCGAAGCTGCTCTCGGCCCCGATGCGACCAACGACAACCTTCATCTTGTTTTGCGTCAAAGTGCCCGTCTTATCGGAACAGACGCTGGTAACGTTGCCCATGATCTCGCATGAGCGGATAAGCCGTACCAGGTTGTTGTCCTTGAGCATGCGCTTGGCCGCAAACGCCAGGGCGACGGTGACGTTGAGAGCCAGGCCCTCGGGCACGGCGATGATTACGAGGGTGATGGAAATGGTGACGATCTGGAAAAAGGCCTCAGCCTTTTTAGACGGTGAATCCCTCGTCGTGTTCTTGAGGTTGGCCAGGTAGCGGATGAATAGGATGACGAAGAAAAATCCACCGACGACGGCGCCGAAGACGATGAGCTGTTTGCCCAAGCGGCCAAGCTTTGCCTGCAGGGGTGTCTCCTGGACATCCTCGCGGAGGGACATGAGGGTACGTCCGTAGGTGGAGCTGGCACCGACCGAGGTGACGAGATAGCGGCCGACGCCGCAGGTGACGGTAGTGCCGCTGAGGATAAAGGGGTCGGCGAGTCGAGCATGGGAGGCGTTATGGTCGCCAGGTGTCGTCTTGCGGACGGGCGCAGACTCGCCCGAGATGGACGACTCGTCAATGTGGAGACCGGCGGCTTGGACGAGAACTCCGTCGACGGCCAGGACGTCACCGGCCTCGATGTGCAGGACGTCGCCGACGAGGAGCTCGTGGATCCATATGCGCTGGGGTCTGGCGGAGCGGACGACGGTGACTTGGCGCTGGTTCTTGCGTTCGTTGAGCTTCTCGAACTTGTGATTTTGCTGCCAATCGTTGAAGGCGCTGGCGAGGATGATGACGATGATGGCGACGATGACGGTGCAGCCGTCTACCCACTCGATGCTCGAATTGCCCACTTCGGTGCTCAGGGACCTGTAGATACCGATGGCAACTGATATGGAGGCGGTAATGGTGAGAAGGATGAGGAGCTTGTCGTTAAAGGCGACCCAGATGAGGCTGAGGAACGACTTGTGGCGACGACGCGGCAGCTGGTTGGCGCCAAAGATACGCTTCCGGTCGGCGAAGCGGAGACTCTCGGCGTCGGCGTCTTGCGATATCTGGGATGCGGGCGGCTCAAGAGCCTCGAATACGGGGGCACGGCCCTGACGACCAGCAGCGACGGCCGCGTCAAAGGTCAGGGTTCCGTCGAGGCGGGCCTCGTCGGCGTGGAGGCCGGCGAAGGCATCGGTGCGAAGTCCGGCAGCCAAGCCGGGCAGGCCGCCGAAGGCATCGAGGGCGACAAGACTTCGTAAGGTGACAAGAGCATGCAGCTGGGTCGGAGTAAAGGCGAAGCTGTTGTAGGGCGGGGGTTCGTCATCGCGCAAGTCAGGCTGGCTGTGTCGAGTCGAGACAGACGATGGCGTGACGGGATCCATGGCAGCCATGGCAGCCCGCGCCGCTGGACGTCGGAAAAGCGGGAGACGCACGAGTTGTTCCACGCCGTGCTCGTCGTTGGATGCAGGAAAAGAACAGCGGAAAAGGGCACGGGGAGGCGTGGTGATGATGATGAGGCTGTCGTGCCCAGTCCAGTTCCATCAAGTCAGCCCGTGGTATGTACATACGAACACACGGCATTCGCCAAGCCGCTGGATCAGTTGTTAAGCCGCCGGACCAGGGCCGCTGTTGAGCGGCCGGTGGCGGCCGAGTAGCGGCAGGCTCGTCAGCTGCTGGTTCGTACACACATAGGTAGGTAGGTAGGTATGTACTGGACGTGCTTCTTGGCAAGGCGGCAGCTATTGGACGAGGCATCTGGCCGAAGGGAGGACGGCCTAGCTGACTGCATCGACACTCCCATTTTCTTCTTCCCGGTTGGCACGCTCCACCGTGGAGTCGGCGACGCCGGTTCGCTG
This sequence comes from Ophiocordyceps unilateralis, assembly GCA_001272575.2. Lineage (NCBI taxonomy): Eukaryota > Fungi > Ascomycota > Sordariomycetes > Hypocreales > Ophiocordycipitaceae > Ophiocordyceps > Ophiocordyceps unilateralis. The sequence goes on along the minus strand of LAZP02000032.1, from coordinate 4,823 downwards.
GACATGCATAAGGGGTGTTTTGTTTTTGCTTCTTTGCATGACGGTTCGCTGCAGCGTTGCTGATTGGCTGCCACGCCGTTGTTGATGGTCGAGATTTTATTTTTGTGGTCCTCGAGGCGGACACAGCATACAGTAGTGGCAGCGGCTGACGATGGTTATGTCCGTTAGACGCAGAATGAGTGAGAGAGAGTAGACGACGATATTGCTTGGTTTTTCCGCCTTTCAGGATAGCCCTTCCTAGACTGTGTCTGCTTTCGTATCGGTAGGTAGGTTGCTAAAGATAGAGCTGTCCCACTAGGTTCCTAGGTGCCTGAGTAGGTAGGCACCTAGGGTAGCAGTAAAACCCGCTAAAGGAGGCAACCTGGTATTGGCAATCGCCGGTGAGCAGAACGCGGATGCCGCGTGTGCGCTCCACAGTGTGGAGAGATATCAGACATTTCTACGTATTACTACAGCTCACACCGTATATGTCATCTCTCTGCAGCCTGTTCTGTTAGGTCCTGTTAGCCCACCTCCTCAACCAACTTGACTTGAGTCCACAACACTTTGGCAAACCTAGGGAGTGAACCTTCTTGCCGCAATTCACTTCCGCATCGTGCAACTCAACTCGGACCAATACGTGCTCTTTGTATACGAGCACCCACAGACACGTCTGCGCCACCTCCCTCCACATCTCCAAATCCCCACGGGGTCTCACTCACCTTGAGTCTATCCTCTCGTCATCTCATCACATCTCGAACAAGGCTGATCTGCCGCCTCGTCTCGTCTCTTCCTCCGCCCGTCGCTCGCTTCTAACGCCGCCATGTCGCACACAGCCAAGCATGTATCGTTAGCTTCGCCCTCAAAAGGAAGAAGCTTTCACACACCTACCTGAATAGGGAGCAGACGGGTCGAGGTCCGTAAGCGAGCAGCCGTCTCCTCCCAACGGGACTACTAGAACGGACGTCCGCATTAGCGCGCCAAAAGCAAAGCCGCCACCTGTTAGACGAAGGCTTGGGCATCGGCGACCAGCATCACTCTCTTCTTTCTCGTCTGCCCCGAATGCGAAACTGTCGATCAAGGATGAAGACGTGCTTCCTTCGGGGTCTTTCTCCTCCTCACGCGGCTGTCGAGCTGAATCCAGCACCGTCGCGCTAGGCCCGTCCCGTTGGCCTTGTGTATGTCTCAGCCGTTTGACAGCCGAGCTCCAACGGGCCGTTGGTAACGGGCGGCATCATGCTTTCACGGCGCATGTATCCGTAAACCCTCTCCGCGTGACGTTGGACCTGGCGAGAAAAAGAGGGCAAGAGCTCGCTTCCGGTTGCGGCCCAAGCATTCCAATCCATTGAACAATTTGCTATTCAAGAATTTGCTATGGTGAACTGAAGGCTGAGCAGATCTCCTTTGAGGAAGAGCATACGACGTGCCTTGAGAGACCCGTGGGAGGGTGAGCGAAGACCATCGCATCTTCATGACGACAGGATGATGCCCTATTCGCGACTGTTCCTCGCCTTTGTGCTGCTCGGGATCCGTGCTGCGGCCGACAGCGCGGCATGTGCTGGCGTGATTTCGCCCCGGGTCATGATTATCTCCATGGCAAGGCCGCCCCTTCTCCTGCTACAGGGAAAGCATCCGCTCTAACGACTTCGTGACCGATCCAGTTCGCTCCAGAGGCAGACTCCTGGCACTCGCGCTTCCACGAGTCCAAGCTCGGCAATCTCTCCGCCGTGGCCATCGCTTCGTCTGGCCTCTCGATACTCTTCCCGCACGTCTCGTGCACTCAGGACGGCCTCATCTGCCAGGCCACGCTTGGTGAAGGAGAGATCAACGCAGCGGCCTCCATGACGGCTCTCATGCTCTCGCCCAACTTCCACCTCGCGCGCACCTACTTTCTCCTCGCCGGCATCGCAGGCGTCAGCCCCCGTCAAGCCACGCTCGGCAGCGTCGCCCTCGCCCGCTTCGCCGTCCAGGCCGCGCTCCAGACTGAGATAGACCCGCGCTCGCTCCCGGCCAATTGGTCAACGGGCTACATCCCCTTCGGCCGCAGCGTTCCGTTCGAGTACCCAGCCATCCTCTACGGCACCGAAGTCTTTGAGCTCAACACCGGCCTCCGAGATGCCGCCTTCACGCTCGCCTCCCGCGCCACCCTGGCAGACGACGATGCTTCGCGCCGATACCGCGCCCTCTATGGCCGCCACGGGCCCTACGCAAAGGCTACGCTGCCTCCGGCCGTGGTCAAGTGCGACTGTACTACCAGCGACGTCTACTACTCCGGCACCATCTTGTCCGAGGTCTTTGAGAACACGACACACGTGTGGACAAACGGCACCGGCGTCTACTGCATGACGGCCCAGGAGGACAACGCGGCGCTCGAGGTGCTGGTCCGTGCCGCCGTCGAAGGCATCGTCGACTATTCCCGAGTCATGGTGATGCGGACCGGTGAGTTTGGGGGCATATGAGACCAAAAAGAAAAAGGAAGCACTTCCCCCATTAACGAAAAGCAGCGTCCGACTTTGACCGGCCCCCGCCCGGCGTCTCCGACCTCCACCACCTCACGCGCGTCGACCAAAACGGGTTCAAGATCGCAACGGAAAACCTTTACCGAGCCGGCATCGAAATTGTGAAGGGCATCCTCGCAGACTGGCAGCCCACGTATAGTGGCGGGGTCCCGGCCCCGAATTACCTAGGCGACATCTTTGGCACCCTCGGCGGGAATCCGGATTTTGGCCCTGGAAGTAGGACTCATGGCAGGCCCGTGTCTCCCGCCGTTAGTCGCGGTCATCGGCCGAGGGCTCGGAGGGCTATGCGTCATGTCGAGGTGCCCGCTTCGTGAGGTTGGCTTTTGTAGTTAGGTACCTAGGTAGTTGTGTTGGTTTGTCCGAGTCTTGTAGTACATATATATGGTACATACCTATATATGTGAATCTATACACCACAACTGGCAAAGTTGGACGTCCTCCAAAGTCTCTACTAGCGCATAAAGACTTGAAGACCAGGATATAGTGACCTACATACGCCCAAACGCAGCGTGCTCGTAGGTAGGTAGGTACCTAGTGTTGAGAGTCACGTGCCTCTCCCTCTCTCTTTGTCAGGCTAGCCCTTAGGGCTCTTTCCCTCACACACATATAGACATAGCATCAGCATCAGCATCAGCATCATCTTCAGGCATCACTATCGAGATGCACTTCGACGCAGAGCTTCCTCCCTCTCTCATCAGGTTATGAGCCCTCGCGCTTTACGTCTCTTGCGCACCGCGCGCCCTTTCTTTCGCGCGCCCTTTCTTTTACGCGCCTTTTTCTTTCGGTCTGGATTCTTCAAGGTGTATTTGCCGGAGACCGGTAGAGTAGTTAGGGCACGAGACGTTAGATTCTATAACCCAGCTAAATTGTCAGCGGAAGACGAAGCTACCGAATTCGTAGCCGAAGTTAAAGGGGAAGAAGTTAATAAGGCCGAGTAAGCCGTAATTAAAGTTATCTAGTTAGCTTAAACAAGCAATAGACGATAACCTTACTAGAAGAGGAGGTTAGTAGGGGGGTTACTAATTAACCTACTGTAACGGAAATAGCGGAGCTCGAGCTAGGAACCCTAGAGCCGAGGGGCGGACTCCCTATACTAGATCCTACGCCTAGGGCACCTAACGCCGGCCCTATTAACGACGGGGACGACGATAACGATTATAACCCTCTAGAAGACGAGGGCCCGCCTCTCTTACGGCATCTTCTTAACGGCCTAAACTATCGGCACCGGCTCCGCGTCGATTAACGCGGGACTATAAGCTAATAGATTATAAGCAATTATATAATAAGGGCAACTCTAAGGCCCTAGCCGTTACTCGATATTATAATAATAATCTTATTAAGGCTTTATAGTAAGAATTAGCCCTCTCTTATCGAGCCGTATTAGCCGTAATATAGCTAGAGGTGCCGTAGACTTAGAAGTAGGCCTAAAAGAGGCCTGATTTTAAATAACGCTAGAAACTAGCGATAAAGAAAGAATACGATAACCTTATAGCACGACGAACCTAGGAGCTTATCCTACGACTAAAGGGCTATATAGTTTTATAGGGCAAATAGGTCCTTGCTAAGAAGAAGCCGGTTAGCTAGCCACCCCTAGCTAAGGCTAGATAGTGCGCGCGAGGGGATTAAGATAACGGCTTCATGATGCGTACGAATGCCCCGTACGTCCCTGAGCAGAATGGTCGTGCAGAAAGGGCCGGCCGGACCTTGATGGATCAGGCACGCCCAATGTGCCTCGAGATGGGTGTTCCTGAGTGCCTTTGGCCTTTCTTTATGGACACCCCTAAGACCTACCTTTCGCGAAGGATACGGGGGCAAGGCTTAGCAGGGAAAATACGATGGATTTGTATTCTAGAGTGCGAACCTATTTTTCGCGATAGCTTCGTGTGCGGGCTAGCCTGGGGGGTGGTGTTGAGAGTCACGTGCCTCTCCCTCTCTCTTTGTCAGGCTAGCCCTTAGGGCTCTTTCCCTCACACACACATAGACATGGCATCAGCATCAGCATCAGCATCATCTTCAGGCATCACTATCGAGATGCACCTCGACGCAGAGCTTCCTCCCTCTCTCATCATCCGTATTTGCTCCCTTCTTCGCCCCTCTCTCGACGCTTTCGTCGCCTCTCTCTTCTGGTCCCGTGCCCCCCTCCTTCGGCCGGTCCGACGCCTATCTTGTTGTGCCGCAGGTCACGTGCGCACACTAGGTGCAGGCTAGCCACTAGGCTATAGCCCACACACGCACCTAGCTTAGCCTAGACAGAGTCATACACATCACATCTGCTGTGCCTCCCTTCTTCCTTGGCTAGCCCTCTCGCATGTGTGTGCCTAGCCT
>LAZP02000319.1:0-23668 GCA_001272575.2 Ophiocordyceps unilateralis | reverse complement strand
GGGGGGGGGGGGGGGGCAATGTACTGACGATTGCTCAGAAGAAGAAGATGGAATAAGACCAGACTAGATTCACGGCGTAGTCTTTCTGGGCTGAATAAACTCCAGCCTTGACTGGCCTGCTCAAGCCTCGAAGGCGCGATATGAGCTCGGGCGAATAAGATGGGAGACCTTGACCCTCGACAGCAGTATAGAGAGAGAGAGAGAGAGAGAGAGAAGCATCTCGTTACACCGGTCTATCGGGACGAATATAGGCCTTTGCGTATATATGTACAGATTCGTCGTCGTACATACGTGAGCTTTGTTCGACTACTGAAACGCTACGGCTTGTTCTCCATGCCGACCATCAGCCATCATCTCATGAACGACGGCCATGGCAGTGCTTGGCGTTGCGCAACTTTACCTACTGGCATGAACCAAGTAAAAGCTGGTTTCTGTAAATGTAAAACATGGTCTTTTTCTTGCCCATCGTCGACTTGAGCCCTCGAACATGGTCAAACTCTTGACATACAAGAGTCGAAAAAGGGAAAAAAAAAATAACTATCTCGCAGACTCGACGGGCAAATATCATCCAATTCCTTGGCATATCACACACAGTTTTTTTTTTCCCGCCCCGTCATCCTCCCCTTCCTTCCCGTGCGTCTCCCGAAACTCAACCCATGAACCCATCCTGTCAAGGCTCGGGCAACAACGCGGAATCAAAACGGCGGAGCTGTCTGGGGTAGGATCAAGGAACGCTGTTCCCACCCTCCCTGTTGTCGCGTGGAGGGGAGAAAAGGGGGGGGGGGGTCCCGCATCGTAAGGCCAATCCGACGGCGGCCGATGGATTCCAGCCGATTTTTCCATCAGTCCCTGTGCCATGGTTCGGTAGAGGGCGCCCTCGGCTTTTTTATATTGGCACTTGCGGTGTATGTACATACCTTCATCCGTACGTTTCCACACTACCAACCTATTTATGTATCAAGTATGTAATAACGCCTGATCGTGTTCCTTTTCCCGTGATTAAACCAGGCTGATAGATTGGGGGAGGGGGGAGGGGGGAGGGGGAGGTGGAAAGACTCCTGTTAGGAAGAGATCAACTAGCTGCAATGAAAACAACGGCTATCGAGCCCCAACCGCTGTGGTAAAATCCTCCACCGCTCTCAACTTTGGTCCGTCCCGGGCTCTCGGATCGTACGCCGGTGGGGGGGGGGGGACGTTCCGGCTTCTCGGCTCCGGCTTCCTGCCGCTGGAATGGAGCGGCTGCCGAGGGCCGGCACTCCTGAGTGGAGAGAAAGGTTGCCAACAAACAAGAAAGTGTCTGAAAGCGGAAAATACAATTCATTAGGTCGCCAACTTGAAGTGATCAATGACGAGGACGGGTCGTAGGCATCGAAGCTGAGTCGCCTCAAGACTTTGCCCCTGATTCGGTTAAACAACCCTAAGAAAAAAAATCAACCAAGACATTCGCCATTTCTCATCGTCGTCTATCGAGGAACGAGCTCGTGTCACCTTGCCGTCACGCCGCCAGGCAGAACCCAAACATGAAAATCCATGACGTGAAACTAGCCCAAGAGCCCCCAATCATCAAGTTCCCACCCCCGAAAGCACAAGAGTTGACTGAATCCCCTTCAACACCACGTAAAGACCGGGTTTCGACTCTTGACGGCCTCCAGCCGCTCAACGATGACCTTGCGCTGATTCGCCATCTGCCCCTCCGCAGCCGCGTAGCCCAAATCGCCGTCGAGGTCGTCGTCGCCGCCCAGCACATTGCTGCTACTGCTGCCCCGACGGGCCGCCGGTGTGGCGACCGAGTAGCGCCGCTGATGATGCGGCTGCGCGTGGTGCTGGTGCTGGACGCCGCGCCGCTCCGGCTCGTAGAAGTTGAGGCTGCGCGAGGGGCCTTGATAGCTGCCCGTGCTGCGGCATGGTCGAATCGGTCGGTCTTCGGCGCCGGGCGTCATGGGGGCTTCGGCATCGTCGTCGTCGTCGCTGCTGGGGCCGGGCCCTGACATATCGAAGCGGCCCGAGCGCGGCATGTCGACGACTGGCACGCCGACAAGGTCCTCTACCGGCACGTGCTGATCCGGCGCCGAGCTCGCAATGTCAGCCTCGTCCATCGACTGGCGGATATGCGACCGGCGCAACTCGGACGACGTGACGCGCATTGGCACCGCGACAGGCACGTCGACGAGGTCGTCCCAGACGCACACGCGCGCGCGCCGTGTCAGCTCCAGCGGGCCGTGGTCGGGCTGCTTGAGGGCCTCGACCACGTTCCAGGCTTGGCCCTTCATCACTGCCATCTGTTTGGCGAACATGCGCTCCTGGAAGTCCTCGTCCACCTGAAAGACGCGCTTGAGCGCCATTTGCGTCTGACTCCACCACGCCGTCGACGTCAGCAGCGGGAGGAAGTGGTCGCGCGTCTTCTTCGAAAAGGGGCGGCCGATGAGGTCTACCGGGAGGAAGAGCCAGCCGAACGGGAAGCTAGAGACAGTCGTTGTAAGCACCAATCTGTGAGCCATGCCGGGGACAGACAAACCTTCGCCACGCATCGGGGTGCTTCCACGGCCAAGAGAGGGAGTTGTCGATGGCACCGATCGTCATGCTGGGCTCGCTGCCCGCCGGCCGTCGGCTCGACGCATCCATGGGCTGCTGCGTCTTGTAGGGATACGACGCGCTTGAGGCCAGCGGCGGCGACGCATCCGCCGGTCGCGGCCCCATGCCGTCCGCCGGCGACCCCATGCTTAGGTGCATAGGCTCCGATGCCAGCGACACCGTCCCGACCTCCCAGTCGACCTTGACCATCCAGTTGTCCAACCCGCGGTCCGTGTTCCGCATGATGTAGTCGAGAATGACGAGCTTCTCAAGCTCCTCCCGGAACGACTGCTTGAGCGGCTCCGTCCATGCGAACTGGGGAGGACCCGTGGGCTGGTCCCTCGGGTCCGGACTCTCGTCGTCGCTCGAGTCGCCGGCTTCGGGCGAGCCGGACGTCGATAGCCGGCAGCTCTCGCCCCAGCGCTTCCTCTTGTTACGATGCGTGTCGCTGGCCCGGAAGCCCGACAGGTACTGATCCGGCCACGGGTGTTCCCGGAGGAAGACGTTGGCATCCTTGAAGCCCTTCAAGAAGACCTGGAAGCTTCCGGGCTTGGCGGGGAGCGGCTTCTTCTTTCGGTAGAAGCCTCGGCGGTCCCAGAACGGATAGTGGAAAGATTTGGACGAGAGCCACACGACATCGGTGTATGGGACGAGACCGGTGCGTAGTTGGCAGTCGAGCACATACGCCGCCGCCTCGCTGACGTACGACAGATTGGGGATGAGGCTGCGGGCGAAAAAAGGATGAGCGACTGAACGAAAGGACGGGGAAGAGAGGCAACTGACCAAGCTCGACCGAAGCAGCAGGGAAACAGGTTCCTGTGTATCCATTTGTTCCATTTCGGATTGCCGGCAGCATAGGGCTCCTCGTCCTTGGGCTTAAAGACGCCGACTATCTTGCCGTCCGGGTTCCGGGCAAAGTAGCTGCCCGAGCTGCCCTGAGATATCATGCTGGGATGAATCTCTTGGCGAATAGCGGTGCGGACGCTCTCGACGACGGCCTCGAACTCGGCCCTGTTCATGGCCTGTTGCCGCGGCTCGGTCATGGCCTCGGCAGTGATGGGGCGGACGCCGTCCGGAGGCTGAAAGACGGAATGATGAATCTCCAGACGCTCCTCCTCGCCGAGGTGACTCTTGGACCTGCCGCGCTTGAAGCGGGAGGCAATCTCGTCGGCCCAGCGCTCGAGGCGGGCATTGATAGCTTTGAGGTCGACGCCGGCATTGCTTCCAACGCGACGGCGATATTTGGGACGCGTCGAGTTGGGCCGAGGGCTAGATAGACCCGACCTGTGGCGAGGCTGAGATATATACGCGAAACGAGGCGCCGAGGAAGGTTGCAGCGAGGAAAAAGACTCGGCAAGCGGCTGTTCGTCATCGGAGTCGTCGCTGACGCGGTCAGCCTGGGCGAGGCGCTCGTAGCCCGTTGTGGGAGGACGATCGCGGGGCATGGCGATGGTGGTTGGGTTCCGAGTAATTACAGGTTGTGCGATGACGAAGCCATAACTCTCAAGGAAAAAGAAAGACGCGAAGACGGGGAGCTAGGAATCGATAATACTAAGAACGCATTCGAGGGAGGGGACCGGAGCCGATCGGACGGGTGCGGTTGTGTCTCGGATCCGAGCTGACGACGGGTGCGAAGCCGGCCGGAGCCGTGCCACAGCCGACGAAGTCTTAAATACGACTGCAGAGGCCAGGCTTTGCTCGAATAGAGCGGAGAGTAGGTAGGTAGAAAGGTGAGGAATTAAAACAAGACCGCGATGACGATGACAGCTTCTGCCTGAGCCTCTTCTGGAAGCTTGGTGCGCGGTTAGGTAAGCAGCGTCGTCAACAATACATCATGGGCCAAAGATATTGTAAGTAATGACGCGGAGAGAAGAGAAGAAATTTAGGTCATCAATTGTGCTCTAGACAGGTACTACGAGAACAGCGCTTTTGGCGCAACGACGGGGTACGTCGTGCCTCAACCATGAAGGACTTGGGGTGCAGGTAGCGCTTCAGGTGAGAAACCCCTTTTTGCTGAGAAGCTAATACCCAGCCAGCTCTCAGTGATGATATGCCGCACCGGCATTGACTAACCGGACCGCTTATTGTCGCGGGCGACATTTCCGCGCAAGACGATGGACGACGCGTCGCACGATGACGCTGGCGACGACAAGACGCGCATACATACATACTACCTACCTACCTACGTATGTACGAATGCGATACCACGACATAAATCGCCCCTCGTCCGTGCGAGCTGCGGCCCTCGGATGATCAAGCTGCGTGTTTTGCAGAGGTGTAAATACACCAACCTATGTCATCACTCGGCGACAGGTGCTTCGTGCCTTTACGGCTCCATTCCTCGACGCGTGGATGATGACGATGCTGTGGGTGGGAGACACCATCATCCGTTCCCGGCGCCGACAAGCCAAGACCATGTTTCAGCGCCCAAGAGAGAAGCAGTCGGCGAGCAGACCGCAGCAGACGATATGTGTGCAAACCTGGGACGAGAAATGGCACGACATGGCATGACGGATTCGAAGCGTAATAAACAGATGACGTGGTGGGCGGCTACACAAGGCCCTATGTTCGTGACGCCGAAGCTTGGTCTGGTCTGAGGCACGCCGAGGCTTGGGGGGTGTCTGGGGCTGGACGTCTGAGGCTGAACGTCTGAGGCTGGACGTCTGAGGCTTGATGTCTGAGGCTTGAGCGGGCTACCAACCTAGTCAGCCTTGCTGGACGGCACAAACCACCTACCCGATGTCAAAGGGAGGCAGCAAAGCAAGGGACGAATCGTCGATGTCGCCAGTCCGCATCGGGCATCGGCGCATCCCCGAGCCTGCATCTCCCTGGGCCGCCATCCATCTTTCCGTCCGTCCCACCATCCCAACATCCCAACATCCCACCTAATCCACCCATCCATCCCTCGGGGCAACCTCCCTCGGTGAGCTTTCATCCCTCTTGTCACGACATCCGACTTGCCCGCTCTGTCGCTCTGTCTTCATTCATCCTTGGCGGCCAAGAAGGGGGCGCTAGGCGGAGTCGCGCATAGACGTAGAACGTCGTATTGCGCTCGACTCAGGGCCGAGATCCACGTGCGCTACGCCTAGTCCACGTTGTTTTCATGCGACTCCCTATCTGACGACTGTACATAGGTAGCCGCCTGCGCCAGGACGGTCTGGACGCGGCCCAGAGGCAGGGAGGGAAAAGATGGTCCTGCAGCGGCTGCTCCCATGGCTGGTCTGTGTCTCGCACGCGAATGGGAGGGAGCCGGCACTAAGACGTGCATGCAAGACGCAAGGCATGCGTGGGCGATTGCATCTGGTAGTGGTAGCTATTTCTCCGCCACTGGCTCGTGCCATCGACGCCTCGGCCTTGTCATCGTGTTTCCGATGCGAAATAACGACAGTCTGTGCTGCCCCCGTTGTGAAGCCTGTGAAGCCTGTGAGGCCTGTGAAGCCTGTGAAGCCACAGACTTCTCGCCGCGGGCTATTTTGGACAGCGGACCTGTCCCACTGTTCCATTTTTTATGCTCCCCCTCCCCTTCCTCCCTCCCCTCCCCTCCCCTCCCCCCCTGCCCACTACCTAGGTACCTACCTACCTACCTAGAGCCTATACCTAGGTATGTACCTACCGAGGCAGCCCCACTACCGAGCCCGTTGTTTCCAGGGGAAGACGAGGAACCTCGGGGGAGCACCCTCGATACATATCCCCTATAAATCAACCTTGCGAAGCCCCCTCGGGCTAAATAAACGGACGAAGCCGGCCGGAGCAAACCTTGGAGAATCCCTACCTTCATAAAGTATCGTCAGGGGACTGTCTCGATTGCAGGACCGGTGGTTGTTCTTCTCTCGCTACCGCCGCGAGCTCTATTCCCTCCTCAGACGCCGCCTCTGGCATTTATTCTACGTCAGCGACTCTGTCATCGGCTCTACTGTTCACTCTATCTTCATTGCTCGGTCGACTATAATAAACGGCCTCTTCCCTTACCGTCTCTCCCGGCTCACTCAACCCAAGACAACATACCAAGCCACAGCCACCACCACCATGGCCGCCCGCACAGCCGCCACCGAAACCCCCCGCGATGCCACCCTCGACCACGACCCTGGCCGCGGCCGCAGACGGTCCCGCAGCTCGACCCGCAACAGCTTCCAGGCCCTTCGCTGCGACGAATCCAGCACGCTGCGAGGCCGCTCCCCTCGACGCGCTTCCTCGCCTCTTGGCCCCGTCGCCGCGCCGCTTCGCCGCCACCCCCGTCGCGAGCATTGTCCTTCGCGCGCGGCCGAGGGTCCCTCTTCGTCTTCTCTACGCAGACGCCGCCGTCAGCGCTCCCGCAGCCGTGGTGGCTTGCGCCGAGACCGCGACCTGCTTCACTCTACCGATCTGCCGTCCGGGTTGAGAAACGAGCTGCGTCTGTTGCCTGATGAGCAGCTTCTGCGTCCGCCAAAGGATGAGAACGGCGTTGATGGGGAAGCCGCTGCCGAGCAAGGCTGTGATAAGATGGCGTGAGCCAAGATACTCACGCAAGGGGGGAGGGGAGGGGGGGGGAACTGGCTTGCCCCCCGTTTACTCCACACGGCGTCTCGCCAAGGCGGTTGGGAGCACGGCGCTGGTGCTGCACGGAGACATTTCTTAGCATCAGGCTGCCGTGTCCGGCCGCCATCAACGCCTGACCCGGCACATCTCCGAGGCACGGAGCACAAACCGTGCATTACTCCGGCAGCTCGAGTCCAGCTGGCTCGCTTCTGTACACTTACCCCAACGCGGTTTTCTGCTACTTGTTTTTTGCCCGACTCGTACTCGCCGGCACTAGGGCTCTGCGACGACAGAATGCCGGGCAGAAGAAGGATTCTATGGCTTCAGAGAAGGCGTTTCTTGAAAAGAGTGTTAGTCTACGACGTCGCTTATCGTCACTTATAAAGGGACATGTTTATCCATTACGAGATTACGAACGAGCAACGTTGAGAATCAGACTCACCCCGTGTGTTGTTAGCCGCTTATTATTATTCGGTGTCATTTCTGGGCTCCCATGGCTTGCTTGTGTTCCGTCTCGACCATGTTCTGTATACCGGTCTGAAGCCGTAGTAATCGACATACAGAAGAGCTCAGGCACACAAACAGGCGGATTGCCTTTTCCAAGTCCCCCTTTGCGCCAAGCCGTATTCCCTGCCGTGTCCTCTGCCGTTGGCGCAGCTGCGGCTGCCGTGTCTTTCCAAATCGTGGCCAGCCAATTACAAGATGTCTCTTACAGATCTCTTCTACTAGGATGACAGCAGAACTCTTCAAGCTCTGGCCAAAACAATATGCACGAGGCGACCGCTTCGACGGCCCGCTCTCGGCATTGTGCCGCTGCACCGCCACACTTCCTGCGCCACTTTGGCTCGCCACCCCGCCCTAGCGCCCGTTTTGGGGGCTTATCGATATTGGTGCAGCTTTTTTTTTTTGGGTTGTTTGAGCGTTTTTCTTCACCAGTTTGATAACGACCAACGACACGCGATATGACGCTTCTATTTCCTTGAAGCCGTGCCATTATTGGCGATCCTGTGCCGTCTTTTCCACCTTATCTCTTTGTCTGAAGCCGAAAACTGCCTCGCGAACGGCGCAACCGCGTCAACGACTTCTCGGCAACGCTCCCGAGCCCGTCTAGCTACCGCTTGGCTCGAGAAATGTCTAATTTCCTCTTGGTCGATTCTGTATAAATCTTCTTCACCCAAAAGAGGCTCGGAGGTCTCTTAACTACTTGCTTTGGCCTCCCAATGCTCGAAAGAACGGCGGCCGGCTTGGAATCATGCAACCTCCAGCGCCTTGTCGCCACCCGCTCGCCCCGGAGCGGCCGCCGGCTACATCTCGCATTCTGGCAGCATGGTGCTGCGGCTCTGGAGCTCTTTGGCCAGAGCACTGTTCCGAGGCGCTTCGCTAATAGCGCCGTCTTGTCTCCCTCGCCATCTTCTTTCCGGCACTCGTCTCTGCCTGGGCTTCTTGGACGACGACACCTCGTGCTGTCGGACGCTCAGTCTGTGGCCAGCTCCCGCAGGCGATATTTCTCGTCTAACAATGGGCCCGCTGCGCGAGCGTCTCGTACCCCCGTTCGGAGAAAGAAGAAGAGCGGCGAGGGGAATACAGCAACCAAGAAAGATGTTGTCAGCGCGGTTGAGTCGCGTACTGCGACTGGTCCCCCGAGCTTGAACCCGTCGACTGCTTCGCCAGCGGCTGTACTCGGGGGACAAAAAGAGGCATCTGGCGATGAGACCAGTGCACCGACTTCGCCGGCTGTTGGCCCAACGTCTATTTTCTCCGTCTCTGGGGATGCAGCGACTCGGCGACAAGCCGTTGATGGCGGCGCTTCGGATGCCGATCATACGGCCACCCTGTCCGGTCCCCGAGATAAGGCGTCCGAAACTCCCGCGATAGGAGAAGCAGCCGTTGGCGACGCATCACAAGGAGATGATGCGAAGCAAGGCCCGACCCGCAAAGCCTCCAAAACTAGGAGTCGCAAATCCTCCAGATCTCGAGCAGCTGAGAGCACCGCGAAAGATGCAGCAGGCAATGGCGATGGGGTGAAGACCGTTGGCCGGATAACCAAGGCAACTAAGAACAAGAAATCGAAGACCCCCGCAGCTGAAGAAGCGGGCGTCAAGGATACGGCCAGGACAAGCCCTCCGACTGATATCTCAATCCCTGAGACGTCTGAGGCCAAGGCATCAGAGGTTCCCAAAGAACAGAATTCTGGCGCAAGCGATGCGGCTAGTGCGACGAGGCAAAATTCTGCGGCTGATGCTCCGATCCTCGTACTGGAAACGGTCGAAAAGGAAGAGGCAGACGCCGGCAATACAGCACCGGATTCCGGGATCAAGCTGTCGCAGTCTTTCGCGATACCACGACAGGAAGCCGACGAATTGCCAAACGTCGAACCAGCCGTCGGGGCTACGGAGTCGGAGAATCTCACATCGGGCGATGCAGACGCCGCCAACAAAGCACCAGATCCAAAGATCGGGCTGTCGCAGTCTCTCGCGATACCGCAAGTGGAAGCTGACGAATTGGCAAACACTGAACCGGCCTCTAGTATCGGCCTCTCAAAAACTTGTGCGACGGAAGAAGCGGATTCCGGTGACGAATCGCCAACCGTGGAGATGGAGACTCTACCTGTGGACACCGAAATGGCCAACGGCGACTCGATGGATTCCTCAAAGACTGCTGCGATGCGAGAAACGAGCGACAGCTACGATACTACTTCTCACCCAATACAAGTCGCAGGTGAGACTGATGACACGGCTGGTCTTCCGTCCCGTCGCACCGATCCCGACGGATCGAACGAAGTTCAGGTCTCCCCCGAGCAGGGCGCCAAGTCCAGCCCCAACCAGCTTCAGGCCGACAGCGAGCTTGTCCTCGTGAAGGCGGGTGACTTGGTGGCTGCCGAGAATGATGACAAGGATGGACTGGCGCAAAAGGGCCGGGTCGGTGGTGTCGAGCAAAAGATAGCCCACTCTATCCGCAACCAAGACTGGCCGATGCTCCTGAAACTTTGGAAGGACTATTTCATGCTTCACGATGCGAATGCAGCTGCGGACGGTTGTCCGTGGCCCGAGTCTGAGGACATACCTGACCTCGCCGAGCCCTATCTCTTATTCGAACGATATCTCGAGACGCAGGTTGCCGACGAGATCAGGACCATCAACGTCGACGCCCTGCTCGCTCTTCGGCGAAAGCTAGCGGAGACGTCCCTGAACCAGGCCTGCGCCCCCCTTCTCGCTACAGTCATACTGGAGGTTTGGGGCGACGTTGATCTATATGAACGCTACATCTTCCTCATGCTCGACCGGTGGGCCCTAAGGCGAGAGACGAGAAACGGTTTGACGAGGTTAAACGACATTTACAAGGCGTACAGGCTCTTACCCGACGCGAAGCCTTCGCCGGCCCTGCTTCATGCCATGTTCCCATTCTGCGCGCCCCGAACCGGACCCAGTAATGTGCCGATGGTGGAGAATCTCTATCGGGATTGGCACAAGACCTGGGGCGGTTTCGATGAGCAGGCCTTCCGAGACTTTCTCGACTTTTACGCCGAGGAGGGGGACATCGCCGCCGTTCGGTACATATGGGCTCGCTACGTTAACCGCTTCCCGGAGGCTCTCAAACTTCCGGGCACCTTCAGGAGCCTCGTGATGGCTTACGCCCAGAGGGGCGTGCCTGAAAAGGCGGAGCGAGAGGTGCGACTGATGACGGAGCGATACAATGTCCAGCCCGACACTGAGCTCTGGAACGCGGTGCTTAGGAGCTACATGAGGGTAGAAAACTCGGAGGTGATGCATCACTGCATGGACCTCATTAACGCGGCGGGGGGGCCCAACTCGACGTCGTATGCAATCTTCCTGTCGCTTACTGCCAAGAGGGGCGACCTCGAGGCCGCCATAAGCCTCTACAACCAGTCTCAGCAGAGGGGGATACCGGTGACGGCGGAAATGATGCGAGGTCTCGTGTTGGCCTACTGCCACAACGATCGCTTGCTGGCGGCCGAGCGCATCTGCGGCGAGCTTTCGCAACGAGGCCTGGCCGACTCGGAGGTGTGGAACCAAGTGATCAAGTTCAACGGCATCAAGGGCAGGCTGGACAAGTGCCAGGAGCTGCTACGGATCATGGACAGCTTCGGCATCGAGTGGAACGATCATACGTACCTGGAACTCCTCAGCGCCATGGTCAAGGTTCGCCAGCTGCTGCCGGCATGGACCTTTTTGAAGAAGGCCATCGACCAAAAGCTGTTCGTTGTTCGCGACGAGCACTTCGAAATCATCATGTCCGGGGCCGGCAGGAACAAGATTTTTGACCTGGTCGGTTCCATCGCCTCGCAAATGCTGCGGACAAGGCCGGGGCCCCTGTCGTTCAACGCGCTGGCCCTGCTGGCCGAGGCCTCGTTTGCGAAGGCCCCCACCTCGCAGCGGACGCTCGAGATATGCCAGCAGCTGGTGCCGGCGCTCCAGGCGCTGGTCCCCAAAGAGGAGAGCCTCAAAGAGCTTGGGTCGGAGCCTCCGAAAGGCCAAGTTGGCAGCATCAAGGAGCTGAAGCGGAGGACGGTGCATGCAGAACGGGCCGTCAAGGTGTTTGTGGAGATGCGCGACTTTAAGACGGCCGAGCTGTTGATCAACACCTACATCAGCATCTTCCCCCAGTTTGGCGGTCCCAAGATGCTGCCTCCGAAGCTCGCGGCGACCGTCATGCTGGGCTACCTCAAGGAGAAGAGATACAAGCGAGCGCTCAACGTGTGGGAAAAGGCGTGGAAGTCGGCCCTGACACTCTACCGGGACGCCAAAGGCTTGGCCTACCCATCGTACCGCTACCACCTCACGATGCCGCTATACACGGCCGTGTCGGTGCTGCGAGACGCCGGCGACTCGGCCGAGCTCATCAACGTCGTCCAGCAGGCTCAGGCAGTGGGCTTCCGCCTCAGCCGGCAGACGTGGAACCTCGCCATTGACGCCTTGGTGACCCTGGGCAAGTGGGAGCTGGCCATGAGCTGGTGCGAGACGGTACTGATGCCCGGCTGGCGAGGCTGGTACGACGACCTCTCGACGGCGCAGAAACTCAGCAAGAACACGGACTCGCACCTCCTGGCGCCCAGCAAAACGACCGTCTTCAGCCTCCAGGCCCAATGGCTCAAGACGCGAAAGTTGGCCGCCTGGTCGGGTGAAGTGTCGAACCGACTGAAACAGCTGGAGCGAGACCATCCGATGCTTCACTACGCCTTCATCACAAACGACGTCACTCGGCTCCCGGCCGCCTGGACGCTGCCCAAGACGCAAAACCTGACGCAGGCCATCAAGGAGATGCTCAAACCGCTGACGTATCGCGAGCTGAACGCGATCAAGACGGCGCTCTTGCGACAGCTTCGCATACTGGGCATGCGCGAGGATCCGGAGAGGGAAAAGGATCGTCATCGTCATCGTCACCGTCGTGCCTACACCGGTCCGTACTCGAGTCCGTTCCATGTCGTCGTCGGTGGCGATGAACGCGATGGCGTCCGGACAAAGGCTTTTACCCCCTTCGAGCTCGAGCTCTTGGACGTAGAGTTGCAGAGGAGGATTACGGAGATGGCGGATAGCTTTGCCAAGAGGTCCCTTTCCTCTTGGCCTGCTCCTTTGGAGGCTCTGGCTACTACTTCCTCTCTCAGCACTATGGCAGCGCAGTTGGGATGAATTTTATTTTCTTTTTCCTTGAAGTTTTTGGGCGGCATTTTTGCCTTTTTTTATTTTTTTTTTCTGGCCCATCTCTCTCTCGTCCTTCTTTTCTTCTCATGTCCGGTAACAGATTTCCCATCTTATCCTATTCACGACCCGATTTCCCAGGGGTTCCCATCGACATTCTCCTCCCTGGTATGGTATGGTATGTGCCTCTAGAAGTTTCCCGTGACGGGAGGGGAGGGGGCACGGGAGCGGGAGGGAGGCAGAAGAAACGAATAGCAAAAATGTACGAGCAGTTTTTTTTAAAAAAAAAACCACCTTTTTCCCAGATACGGGGCAATCTTGTACAAGGTGCAGCTTCGCTCTAGGCCGAGACATAAGAAGTTCACGATAGACCATACAGCTATCAATTCGTTCTCGCAACTCGTCGTACACAGCTGATGGCAAACAAAAGAGGAAAAACAAAAAGAAAAAAAAAAGGGGGGGGAAAACTCCATCCAGTCTATTTCAAGCAAAGCACGAGCCCAGTGCAAACCCAAAAACACGTCTTGTTTCTTTCTTTGATACAAAAAAAGGGGGGTGGTACGAGGTTGGTTCGTAGGGCGTAGCTCATTCGTCGTCGGGCCTATTCTGGATATTAAACGACCGCAGCCTCATGGAAAGCAAGCCCTCGGTCGCGCCCGAAGGCGGTGGTGAATCCGGTCCATAGCCTCCATATCCCACATCGCCGCGACTGAGCTTCTCGTACCGCCCCACACCCCAGGGCGGAGGAGGCGGCATGGGCGAGGAGACGTCCGGGTCGTCATCGCCGGCGGTAGTAGTGGTAGACGAAGACGGACGACTAGAGGAGCCGAGAGAGGACTGCGGAGCGAGGTCGAGGACGTCGCTGTCGCTGTGGTGATGGAAAGGCGGCGTAAGACGAAAAGCAAGGGGATCGACGGGGAGGGTATTGCCCGCAGCGACCGAGGACGAGGAAGCGCGCGCAGACGGCGACGACAAGGACGAGGAGCCGAAAGAGATGCCCAGGCTGCGCCGACGAAGGGCCTTTTCCGAAGCTAGTAGGGCGGCGGGCCCGGCGGAGAGGGAGGCGGGAGGGTGCATGAGGCGAATGGGCTTATAGGGGGAGAAGCGAGGCTCCGGCCACGTCGTGTCGTTGCGCAGCTTCTCCTTTCCGTCTGGACAGCGGTTGGCGAAGACGACGCGGATGCTCTTGTAGAGATAGAAGCGGCCGCGCGAGGGGCAGCAGATGTGAAGATGGACGAGGTAGCGCAGCATCGGCCTCTTGTCGTCTCTCGGCTTCGGCTCATGCGCGATGATGGGACCGGCCGAATAGCTGCGCTGACGGATAAACGTCTTGGTGCCGGCCTCCATGCCCGTCAGATCGTAAGGCACGAGGAAGAGCTTGACGGCCGTCTTGTTTTGGTTCTTGATGACTATCTGAACTTGGCCCTTTTCCGGGATCCTGTAGCTGCCGCCCGGCGGCGCTCTCGGAGACACGGACCGGCGCCGCTTATTGAAGCGCCGGTCGCTATGGGGCTCCGTGCCGGTCGGAGCCGTGTCTGTATCTCCGTCTCCGTCCGCCTTGGCCATGGCCTTGGCCGCCGCTCCTCTGTCGAGAAAGCGGCTCCTGAGCTTCCTCCGCGAGCGCGATTCATCGTCTAGGCTCGGCAACCCGTTCTCCAGGTCGATCTGGCCGACGTACGGACTCGGGCCGTCGTCGTCGCGCGAAGATGCACTGGCGGTGCCGCCGTAGCTGTAGTAGACGGCGGGAAAGGGCAGCGTGACGTGAGAGGGACAGCGGAGGCTAGATCTGCATTTGCCTTTGCCCAGGACGCCGATCTGGGCCAAAAAGTCGAAAGGCTTGGACGGCGTCGTCGACATGCGGCCACGCAGAATGCTCTCCTCGTACGACCCGACCATGGACGCGTGCTGGATAGGCGACAGGTCCGAGCCCAGCGACGGTCGCCTCGATCGCAGCATGGCCGGCGTCTGCGGTGAGGAGCCGTGTTGTGGGAAGCTGGGCGTCGTCGTCAGGCACCTCCGCGGCTGATGTGCCTGGTAGGGCAACGAGTCCCGCCGCCGCTCGGCCTGACGCCAGGCTGAGGCTGCCGCGGGCGACGCAAAAGGCGATGCGGCGAAGCCCAGGTCGGCAGACTCCCGCTGGACCAGCGACATGGGTAGAGAAAAGTCGAAATCATCGTTGCTCTCGGACTGTACCAATGGGCTCGTTGGCGGCTGGTAGGCGAAGCTGGACGAGAGGGACGACGAAAGAGGAGACGGCCCGGATGCGAAGCTCGCCGCGCTGTCTGTCAGTTGTCTCCGATGCTCAAAGCGGAAAGGGGCAAAGTCCCGGGGAGGCGAGGTGGATATCCAAGAGCCAAGAGCCTGTGTCGAATTCTTATCGGGCCTCGCGACGCGGCCGACGCTGCTACGCGGCCTGTCGTGGCCTTGGGTGAAATGGTCGTGGGTAAAGTCGCCCGTATGAAGGGCAGAGCCAGGGCGCTCTATGTTGTTTCCGTCGCGCAGTCGCCTGCTGTCGCTGGACTTGAGTTGGGCAGGCGGAAGAAGGCCGGTTGAGGAGGCGGTTGCAGGCGAGGCGTCGTCGGAATGAAAGAGGATGGAATCGAGCGGAGGCGACGTGTCTTCGGTCTGGAGGCGAGGGACGGGCTGACGGGCCCTTGCCAGTCGATTCGGGATCCAAGTCGGGCTCTCGCCTCGCTTAAGGCGCTCGATCAGCTCGCTGCGGTCCGAAGTAGCGGTGCCGTCGACGTCAGAGCGTTTAGCACCGTTGACGAGGCCCTGGCGGCGCAGGCGTGGAGAGACGGGCCCGACGTCCAAGGCCGCTCGCTCGCGGCTGCCACTGTCGAGATCGGCCTGGAAGATGGGCATGGCTGACAGAAGACGACTTTGAGAAGGGGACAGAGTCTTGCGGGTGGTCGTCGGGCCGGGGACGAGGCAGGGAGTCAAACGGCTGGCGTCTGAATCATGGAGACGGGGGCTGAGCACATGTTGCTTCGGCGCTCGGGCAACAAGCTCGACGGCCTGCTGCGGAGACGATGAATCGTGCTGGGGTCATGAACGTGAACGGCACAGAGACGCTGCGGCCATGGCAGTCAGTCGGGCATATTATGTGATGGTATTATGAGGTAGGTAGGAGCGGTAGG
This sequence comes from Ophiocordyceps unilateralis, assembly GCA_001272575.2. Lineage (NCBI taxonomy): Eukaryota > Fungi > Ascomycota > Sordariomycetes > Hypocreales > Ophiocordycipitaceae > Ophiocordyceps > Ophiocordyceps unilateralis. Next base: position 7,785 of record LAZP02000319.1, on the reverse strand, counting down.
TTGAGGAAAAGGCCGCCTTCACTCCACTACTGGGAGGTAGGTGGTAGGGAGTAGGTGTAGTATCTTCATGGACACGGAGATGATCCGGCATGTAGTTGATAACTGGCGCGGGCCGGGGAGAGACAGGAGAGATTTGAGTAGCTATTGGCAAAAAAGTATGGTGGTCTAATGAATACCAATTTTAGCCGGGATGCAGCACCGCAACTGTAAGTACCTAAGCTCCATAGCGACGCATCTCCTGCTAGGAGAACAAGTACCGGAGTGTCCAACGGCGGGCGCCGCACGATGGCCCATACATAATCCGCGACAAAAAGGTGCCCGTGCCGTCTGCATTCAGGACACGGGCCCTCACAGCCCGCTGCCCAACAAAAAAGAGCGACGGAAGGACGGACTCGGCAAGGCGCAAACGCATCGCGGGATCATCGCGGGATTTTCTCGCCCGCGTCGCCCACATACTACGAGCACATATACAACAAATACCTACCAACCTACTGGTACACAAATTCCGTATTTCGTATTCGCATTGCGCTGCGCCTCGCTGCGTGGCCAATGCTGGGTATGTACTGTACGAATAGCATCGTGATTCCTTCCATATTAGCACACTATGGTGGGGGGACTCTATTGGTACTACCTAGCTACTCCGCCGGCAGATTTTCCCGCCATCTGCATCAGCCGCCATCATGACACTCAAGCGGAAGCGCGACGCCCCGGAGCCTGCCCCGGAGCCAGACAAGCCCCGACGCGGCTTCCGGGTCGGCCCTGACAACCTGCCTGACGGGCCGTGGCGCCGGAAAGGTTTCCCTAACCTTCTATCGCAGTCGTCCCAAGGATGTGGCTGACACTCCCGCAGTCACCAAGATTAAAAAAGACCTGATTCACAAGGCCAAGGTGAAGAAGGCATACGCCAAGATCAAGGCCCGCGAACTAGCGGACAAGACACCAGCGGCCGACGACGGCGACGACGACGGCGACGACGACGACGACGACGATGACGCAAATCCGCACCACCAAGACCACGAAGACGCCCAGCCGTCGATACACCCGACGCGGGAACTCATGCTCAAGGACGAGGACAAGGCACAGACCGGCGCCGGCGTCCACACAGAGACGGCCGATGGCCAGCGCCGCAGGAAGCGACGCCCCGGCTACTACGACAAGCAGCTGCAAAAGGCGGCCAACAGGCGAGCCGAGGTAGAAGAATGGGCAGCAGAACGACAGCGCCGACTCGAAGAGAGGCATCGGCGACTAGCCGAGCGAGAGCGGTTCAAAAAAGCCATGGCCAAAACTCGAGACAGCAACGGGAGGAAGAAGCTAGGGCGTGAAAGCACTTTGTTGCTAGAAAGGGTGAAAAAACTGGTTGATGGATGAAAGCTTCGATACGTCGTAAAGCAAGAATAGTTGCATGTTTCATGGCGTTTCTCTCAATCCCAGTCGTCCTATCAGTCGTCGTCATCCGCTCTGCAGGGAGTTGCGTGCGGAGGCGGAGAGGGCGAGGGAGAGGCTGCGAGATGAAACGGCAGGCTGACTGAGCCCCCGTCCGAAAACTGCAGACGGTTCCGAAAGTGCGGCCGGGACGGTCGGTGCGTATTCGTGCTTTCGCCGTGGCTGTTCGATGGTCGAAAAGGGGGACATGGACGGACAGGACTAAGGCTCACCGCCGGCCGGAGAGGGTCCCTTGGTCCTTGTATCCGTACATGCTCTTAGTAAGGCACAACCCTGAGTGCTGTACGCGCCAGCTTTACCGGCACTGTGCCATTCATTACGCGGCTTAGGTAGGTAGCTAGGTATGGAGTTCGGGTGTTTTTTTTTTTTTTTGTTGGCTCTACCAGGTAGGTAGGTAGGTATTTACTTGGTCCTTGCTGCGCCCTACCCCCTGCCGCACTGGCTGCCGTGGCAACTCCTGCAGCCTGCAGGCAACCACCAATTGTGCAGCCCAAGCCCTGAGCTGAAGATGTTCCGCGAAACAGCTCTCCGTCACCCCTGGGTGGCTGCTTTGAAAGGACAGGCGGGGGGAGGCGCGGCTTTGTTGCTGATATGGCAGGGCGACTCATTTCCCGTGGCGCCGGGCCTTTGCGTGCTTGTCCATAGATACCTAGACTGATAGACTGACTGTACAGGAGTACTGGAGGTAGGGATAGGTACCTAGGTGCTGACGAGACAGTAATTGTAGTCTGAGCCAGCACTGTACTTTTCGGCTGGAGTCTGAGGCTGTCAAGCAAGAGGTCAAGCATAAGAGCACAAGAGATGAGGGAGATGGGGCCCTTGACACGAGGTGGGTACTGTGTGTAGACGTCCTCCCGATACGGACCGTCCTCGCCGAGTCCTCGCCCGCCCTCGCCCGCCGTCCCCTCCCTGAGGTACCTGTACCGTTATCTGCTGCGCCGGCTGTACTGCCGTCTGCCGGCGTGCTCTAGCTTCATCTGTTAGCCCATCACCGGTCTTCAGGTCCCCTGTACCTGCGCGATGTCGCCGGCCTCTCCGTCCTTGGAGGTACCTGAAGGCTCGCGTCGTACATGGTACCGGGCGCTTGGCGTTCACAGATTGTGTGTGTTCCCTCGGTCGAAACAGACAGACAGACAGACAGACCATCACCACCTCCCGGATTCGCCCTCTCTCTCTTTCTCTCTTGTCTCTTCTATCTCTCTCAAGCTTCACCACTAAACGTTGGCATCTCGTCCAACTTGCTGTCTTCTTGTTTGCGTTCTGTCGGAAATCGCAGGGCTTGCCTGGCCCCCTTTTTTTTTACCTCTTGTTATCCGAACATATCCACCCGTTGGCCTCTTCCTCGAGCGCGCGCCATACCTACCTACTCATACCTGGTAGTCTGAGCTCCGACAACAACAGCTCCGACCGACTCTTCCTATCCTCCTCCCGGTCGGATGCTGTCTTCTGCTCCGACGCTCATCGTCGCTCCTTAACCGCCGAGCCGACCAGCCCGCGCCCTTCGCCCAGTGGCGTCGTCCATGACTGCGAGACTCCCTCGCGCCAAGTCCCGCCCTTGGTCACACGATTCACACCCCAGCCTCGTCGCTCGCCAAATCTCGCGTCCCTCTGCTGTGGCCGTCTGTGCCGCTTGCTGCCGTCATGGCTACCATCGTCGACGAGTACCTCGACAGTCCCATGGACTCCGACGAAGTCTTCCCGTGTAAGGGATGCGGAGAGGTTCGCATCGAATGCCCACGCGAGCGCCCGACCGTGGCTGACGTGAACCTCAATGGTTAGATACTCGAGGAAGGGAAAGCTTTTGAGCTAGGTATGTTAATTGCGCCGTACTCGCTCTCTCCCCCCCCCCCCCCCCGTCTTTCCTGTAGCTGCATCTCGGGCTCTCATCGCCGTCAGGCCGTGATCGATGCCCCTTTTCCAACTACATCACCTGACCTGGGGAGCTGACGGCCCTTTTTCTTCTCCCTGACAGCTGGTAACCGCTGGCACCTCGACTGCTTTCGCTGCAATACGTGCGGCACCCTTCTCGACTCCGACGCCAACCTCCTCCTGCTCGGCGACGGATCCCTCATCTGCAACAACTGCACATACAGTTGCAGTGCGTGCGGGAACAAGATTGAAGACCTGGCTATTCTCACCGGCGACCAGGCCTTCTGCGCGACCTGTTTTCGATGTCGGAACTGCAAACGTAAAATCGAAAACCTCCGATATGCGAGAACTTCGCAGGGCATATTCTGCATGGGTTGTCACGAAACGCTCATGGCCAGACGCAGAAAGAAAACAAAGGCTGCCGCCGCTGCCGCCAAGTCGCGAGAAAAGGATCTTTCGCCCATGGGCGTCGAAAAGTCCCTCCCGGCTCTGCCGCCCAGCGCCCTTCCGCCCAACGCCTTCTCCAACGACCGCGTCGAGCTCGACTCCGATACGCCTACCGAGGCTTCTCCGCTTCCCCGCAGCGCCCACCGGCACAATGACTCTTCATCTCGAGGCAGCTCGCGGCCGGCCCGATCCCCCGAGCCCGAATCGTCTGCGAGGAGCGAAGGGCTGAGCCTGCCGGCCAGCACATATCGGAAGAACCGCAACTCGACCATGCTGCAGACTACCGAGTCCGCTTCTTCGGACTCGCCCGAGAGCTTCTTCATACCCGTCGCCCTCGACCCGAGCCCGGGTCCTCACCCCGGCTCTCGTTCTACCTCGGATGGTGCCAGCGACGCGGCCAGGAGGAAGAAGGACGACTACTTTAGCATTCACAGGTCCACCAGCTCGCCCGACAAACGGAGCAACGAATCGCAGTCGTCGTCGACACCCCACATTGCCTTTCAGGACAAGGGACGTCAGACGTCGTCCGACCACGACGGTGCCTCGTCCAAGGCTCCCTCTCGTCACGTCTCGTCTAGGGCCTCAGAGCAGGGCGTCAACAGGTCGTCAGTGCCCGGAAGCGAGTTTAGGCTGCAGGATGCGCCCAGCTCCACCAAGGACCTCTCGTCACGCAGCAACAGCACGTCTTCGGGGCCTTTGGAGAGCAGTTCCAACAAGAACGTGAATGGCACGCCTCGAGGTGATGGTCCCCCCAATCTGTCGGAGCTGAGGAGGGCCAAGGAGAACTCGCCGCCGCCACGCATGTCGCAGGACTCGAGATGGCAGGACGACGACGAGACGAGCTCCTCTGTGGATGCGGGGTCCAGCCGCGTACACCGACAGGAAAAACCAAAGGCCATCATGCGAAAGGAGGTAGCCCCAAGCATGGACGCCCGCTCCGGCGCCGCACGCTCTCAGGGGACGGCCGCTAACCGGCGCCGACGGTCAGCATCTGGAGGAAAGATGGGAGGTCGAGCCTCGACGGAGCACAAGGGCGCCGACACGTACATGCACCCTCGAGCCGCGCCGGTGCCGCCCGGGGGGGGTCAGGCTCAGGCCGGCCAGGAAGGCCAGGACGATCCCTCATCGCCCAAGGTGTCTCCGAAGCTGCCTAGGTGGAGCAGCGGAGGCGACTTTAGCATGGATGAGGACATGGCCCGGATACTGGGGACTGACGAGAGCAGCTCGTCGATACTTCGTCGCGTCTCCAACGTGGTCCGTCACGGCCGTACGAACAGCGTCGAGACCGGTCCGCACCCGCACCGGATTCACCACGCGCGGAGCATCAGCGAAACGACTAGGGCGACGACGTCTCCGCGATGGCCCAAATCGCCCATGGCAGATGAGCATCACGGCCTCGGCGACATCAGCAGCCCCGTCTCGCTCACGTCGTCCGACGACCCTTCGATGCTCAGGCGCCAGCTGCGGAACTCGGAGCAGCGCGTGGCCGAGCTCGAGCGGCAGTTCAACACGGAAAAGGACCTGAAGAACCTCAACAAGCGGCTCATGGAGAAGAGGAAGACGGTGTCCGTCCTCGACACGCAGACTGAGATTATGATTCGTCAGCTCGAGGTCCTGGCCGGATACGTCGAGCGGGCCAAGGAGACCAAGACGCCCATCGACCCGCGCGTGCTGGAGGACTCGGCCATTAAGGAGTTTGTCCAAAAGCTGGAAAAGGTCAAGATGGTCATGTCGGCCTCGATCGAGCAGCTTCACGAGGAGCGGGACCAGCTGATGGAGGAGAAGAACCGGGCGGCGGCGGACCGGGACAGGGCGTTGATGGAGTTTGAGCAGCTCTCGTCCAAGAACGCGCAGCTGGCCGACATGAACAACGACCTGACGCACCAGATCCAGGAGCGGTTCAAGTCGCAGATCGGCACCGACACAAAGTCGCCCAACGGGCTCGGCATCTACAGCCAGAGGCAAGCCGTCTCGTCGGTCAATCTGGACGCCTCGAGCGTGACGACGGGTGCGACGCTGGTGCCGGACGAGGAGCCCATCGTCGAGGCCGGCCCGACGGTGGTGCAGGTGCGCAAGGGTCAGGTCAAGAAGTTCAACTGGAAGAAGGGGTCCAAGACGGTGGCACAGAACGTGGCCAAGGGCGTCAACAGGGCCGTCGTCGCCTTCCAGCAGAACGACCGGGAGAGGATGGCTCAGGGACACGGCCTGGCGGGCGACAACATCGGGCTGCCCTACAGCATGACGGTGACGCAGGCCGACTCGCCGGCTTCCTCCATGGGCGGGCCCAACAGCAGCAGCCTGGCCCTGCGGCAGCAGCTCCAGCATCAGCAGTCGCAGCATCAGCAGCATCCTCAACATCCTCAGCACTCTCAGCTCCAGCAACAACAGCAACAGCAACAGCAACATCACCACCTGGACCCGGGGCGTCAGGGCTTCGGCTTCTTCGGCAAGAAGAGCGCCATGCCCAAATCGACTTCGGCCAGCGCTGTCTCGGTGGCAACGCCGGCCGAGCCGCCGTCGACTCTCTTCGGGTCCGAGCTGGCGGAGCGTGCCGACTACGAGCGGCGGCAGATTCCGACGGTGGTGACGCGCTGCATCGAGGAGGTGGAGCTCAGGGGCATGGATCAGGAGGGCATCTACAGGAAGACGGGCGGCAACTCGCAAGTCAACATGATCAAGGACGGCTTCGACAAGAGCGACAACTTTGACATATCCGACCCGGACTTGGACATAACGGCCATAACCAGCGTCTTGAAGCAGTACTTCCGGAGGCTGCCGACGCCGCTCCTGACGTTTGAGGTGTACGAGCGCGTGCTCGAGTCGAACGGTGAGTCTGGTTGTCACCGTGTGTCTTTATATGGTTGTTCGGCTGCTGATGGAGATGGGGGGACACACAGCCGTTGCGGAGGAGACGGAGCGGTGCGATCACCTGCGGAGGACGTTTTCGTCGATGCCTCAGCGGCATAGAGACTGCCTCGAGTTTCTGATCTTTCATCTCTCACGCGTTGCCCAGCGCGAGCCTGAGAACCTGGTATGTGTCGTCCCCTACTGTTTCGGGCAGAGGTCAGGGGTTGACAACAGACGCCCACCGTCAGATGTCGCCCAAGAATCTGGCCGTCGTCTTCGCGCCGACGATTATGCGCGACCTCAGCATCGAGCGGGAGATGACGGACATGCACGCCAAGAACATTGCGGTGCAGTTTGTGATTGAGAACAGCCACAGAATCTTTGACGATGCCTGAGTGCGCATGGCGAGACATGCGGGCATCCGCGTCTGGGCCTATTCTGCCAGCCAAGGGAGGGCTGTGAGACGACGACGACTCCCCTTACAGCACGACTTTGCATACCTAAATATACGGTTACACACGGCTGATTGGGTGGGGGGGGGAAGAGCGTCAACACGAGAGGCCTTGTGTATCATGATGGGCTTGCGGATGGCGTCACATGACAACACGAGGGGGGTAGTTGTGATGAAAGCGACAAGGGCTTTGTTGGCTCGGCCGTTTTCTTCTTCTTCTTCTTCTTCTTCCTCTTTTTTTTAACTTGTTGTTTTCGACTACCACTAGTTGAAGACGCGGTTCAGAAGCCGAGCCGAAGAAATAAGAAGATTTGAGCGAAGAAGCGAGCCGAAAAGGAAAAAAAAACCCTTTTTCTGTTAACAGAAACAAAAAAGAGGAGTCGTGGAGAAAGGGGTTGGGGTTGGGGTTGGGGTTTTTTGGCTGTATGCGAAGTAGATGGAGAAAGAGTAATAGCAGCATAAGTTGTTGAGTTGGTGTATTAATGTGTTGGTGTGGTCTAATATTCGTCGTGAAGGAGTTGGGCTACTAAGTAAAAGTGAGATACGAAAGAGACTCACTCACTCACTCACTCACTCACTCACCCACTCACTTACTTGCTTACTTGCTTACTTACTTGCTTACTCACTTACTTACTTACTTACTTACTTACTTGCTTACTCACTTACTTACTTACTTACTTACTTACTTACTTACTTACTTACTTACTTACTTACTTACTTACTTAACT
>LAZP02000318.1:0-23671 GCA_001272575.2 Ophiocordyceps unilateralis | reverse complement strand
CTATTAGTTTAACCTTTTATAAAAATAGTCTTAAGCCTTTCTTTCCTCGGCCTAAGCGATTAGGCGGCGATACTATTATAACTATAAAGTAGCGGCGCCTATAAAAAATTAGGAAGGCCTAAGATTAACGTTAATATTAGGATTAATATTAACTATAAGATTAATATTATTTTATTATATATTAGACTTAATTAGCTTTACTATAATATTATTACCCTTAAAGATTATTATTACTGTTTTTTTCTTCTTTATATTTTTATTATTTTCCCCTTTCTTCGTAGGCGGTTAGTAACCGCATTTATATGTATTAGACTTACTGGCTTAATTAGGGAAGGTATAATATAAGGCGTGAGGCAAGGGCTTAGGACTATATAGAGACACGGGTTAGATAGGAAGTAGCCTTACTATATAATAGCCGAGACTTTCGAGGGAAGGAGGAGTCGGGGGCTACCGGATTATAGAGGGAAAGGTCTACGAGGGCCTAAGGAGGAAGAATTATTATCTTTGCCTTCGTCTTAGGGGTGTCAATAGATTGTCTTCGTTCTTCTTCTTCTTTAGTCTAGTCACACTCATGAACACCCTGCAAGTGGCCCAACACCCATTAGCCACGGGCAATTGCCACGGGTAAGTGGAGAAGAGGGATCGCCCACGCAAAGTGGAGACGAGGCATGCTTGTCGTCCTACTTGGAAAGCGATATTCAGTACCATTACATATGTCCGTCGAGGAACAGGGCCAAGAGAGGATGCAGGATGACGCAACTCAACTGAGGCTAGGCGCAAATCGCGCAACGGGCAGAACCAATATTAATCAGTTGGGGCTGTGCCTGACCAATTCCATCTTCAACGTAGGATTCTCTAGCCGCCGTCGTTTCTGCCGCGTCACCATGACAGAGGGGCTGGCGAGTATTCATGACGACGGCTTCATAGCGAAAGCAGATAGGAAGGAATATCTTGCAACTAGCCGCCCGAGTGACTGAGATGGCCCAGATGCGCGGCCCGGAGATGGGGCGAATTGGGGCGGCATTACGGTGCCGGCCGGCCACCCACCCGGCGAAGCCAGTCGGCCGATCGAGGTGGGCCACGCCGGACTATCCCCCGGGCCGCAAGCTTGCGGAACGTGACGTGGCAGGCGTGGACAGTACGACGATGACGACAGACAACCATCATGCCATACGTCGAGGCGTCCCCAGCGGGCTCTCAGCTCTCTCTAGGCTCCCAGACCATCATCGCTCATTCAACACTCATCCTCGTCGAGCCACCATGGATATCGTCCGCTCGCCAGATTTTGCCGCCTACGTGACGCGGCTCATGGAGCGCTTCCACGTGCCGGGTGTGGCCGTGGCCGTGGCCCAGGGCGAAGAGGTCGTGTCTACTGGCTTCGGAAAGGCATCGCTCGACCCAGAGGTGGACTGCACGGCCGACACGCTCTTCAACATGGCATCGGCTTCCAAGTCGCTGACGGCGGCGTCGGTGGCGCTTCTCATTGCCGACGACGGCCATCCGGACGTGCAGTGGGAAGCGCCCATGGAGAAGCTTCTACCGGGCGACTTCGTAATGCCCGGAAACGACCACACTGATGTTACTGTCGAAGACATCCTCAGCCACCGGACCGGCATGCCGTCGTGAGTTCTGTTCTCCACCTCCCTTCCATGACTGTATAAGAGTCTAGCTAACCGCCGCGGACAAAGACACGACAACTCATACCTCGGCTGCTCCGCGGCAAACCCCGACGACCCGCGGTCCATCACGCGCAACCTGCGCAACCTGGCGGTCGTGGCGCCGAATCGTAGCGGCTACATCTACTGCAATATGATGTATACCGTCGCCAGCTATTTGGTGGAGCGCGTTAGCGGGCTTCCCTTTACCGACTACCTCGAAGCACGCCTCCTGCAGCCCTTGGGGATGATGGATACCTGTTTGCAACCGGCACGCGCTCGCGCCAAGGGATTGGGCGACCGCATCGCCAAGGGTTACGTGTGGGACGAGTCTGCGGGCAAGTATGACGAGACACCGTGTGACGACGACGCACCTGAGGCGCAGGGCGCTGGATGTATCCTCTCGAGTGCCAACGACTACATCAAGTGGGTGCAGGCCATGATGAACCGTTCGGGACCAATCTCCGACGACGTCTACCAGGGGCTCGTCAAGCAGCGGATCCGGCAGGGAGACGACGACGTTCCGGACGACGTCGTCGAAGACGCCGAGGCTGAGAGCGGCGCGTCATCGAGGTCCGAGACGCCCCCGCCCCCGCCCCTCTACTATGCGGCCGGCTGGGAGGTGCGCAAGTACTGCAAGCACACCATAGTGTCGCACGACGGGTCCGAGGAGGGCTTCCGCACCAACCACTTCTTCGTGCCGGAGCTCAAGTTTGGCGGCGTCGTCGTCGGCAACTCGGACGGGGCCGCCGACGTGGTCAGTGAGTTGACGCATCGGCTGATCGACGAGGTCGTGCAGGGACCGGACGCCGGCAGAGGTTTGCTTGACTCGTCTTCCGACTCGGGATCTGACTCTGGCTCGGGGTCGGTCACGGACGAAGACGATGAGCCCAAGTCTGCTGGTCCGGTGGCGGAGCTGCGAGAGCAGCTCTGCCCCGGCATCAAGGAGGTGCAACCACAGACGATGCCGCTATCGGCGTACACGGGAAGGTACTGGAACGAAGGCTATCGCGAAATGGTCGTAGACGACCATGACGGCCAGCTGGTCGTGGACGCGACCAAGCGATCCATGGGCTTTCATCTGAGGCTCGAGCACGTCAGCGACCAGACCAAGTACCTGGCCTATCTCAGGGAGCGGTTTGACAAGGATGGTTCGCCACTCAAGGCCGAGTTCCGGCTCCAAGGCGACAGGGCGGTCAAATTGGGACTGTGGCTGGAGGAGCGGATGAAGGATTACGTATGGTTCGAGCGGATCCATGACTGAGTACGAAGGACAGGGTGCACAGTATGCATTTTCTTTTTTCTGGCGGCGAAACCTGGAAATCGAGTACGTAAAATCTGGTGCCATCGGCAGCAGTGGCGTGCAGCCTGCATGGTGTCTGTCTCGCCTGCTCAAGTTGGGTTGGGCCACAAGTACGAGGCGGCTGAGTCTGCATGTCTGGATGGACAGAAGCAAGAAAGCGACCGCCGTCAGCGAGGCAGAAGAAACTCAAAACAATGTCTCTGACGCGCGGCTTCCCGCATGGGTCCATCCCGGAAGGGGTTCGCCGCCAACACTAGCCATGAAGAGGCTCCGACTGCGACGATCCCGACTCGTAACGAACCGTGTCAGTAGGAATAACGTCGTGAAGGACTAGACGAGAGCCAGGCCGGAAAAACGACGGGGCGTCGTGCGGGGTCCGTAGAGACGGCAGGGTTGGGGCCGAATCACGAGACGAAGGAGAGGACGACAACCAACGACGACTCCCGTCGTCTTCCCTCACCTCCTCCATACCTACCTCTGCTCCTTCGCCTCTTCTTACTCTTTCCTCCGCCCCTACTTCCTTTACCAATGATCATATCCCATTGTGTAGCCTCTCTCCTCGGCCGAGGCTGAGCTGAGCGACAAGGACATCCCTCTCACTGTCTCTGCTCTTGTCTCGTCGCCCCGTTGTCATTCGGCGCGTCGGCGTGCCGCAGAAACAAACGCTGCATCGACCGTTTCACAAGACGCGGGGTCCGCGAGAAAATACGAAGTCATTCCCCAAGACATACATACAAAGTATCTCCTATTCGAAATATACCTACCGGCGCAAACAATGATCATCCCCAGCCGCCTGCGTTGCATTGCCCGGAGATTGCTCGCGCGCCCCTAGGTGCCGTGAATGCCAGCATGCATAATTGCTCCCTCCCGAGTCGCGGCACTGTATATACTTATGTATATATATATGTATGTATGTATGCATGTATGTGTGTACGTGTTAATCCTCGCATGTGCATGCATGCGAGATCCAAGGACGACATGGCCATGTCCCTCGACGAAGCGGCCCATGATTGGCGCTAAATGACCCGGCTGGCGATGCAAGTGGCGGCCAGTCAAACGCCTCCGTGTCGCCTTAGCTCGCCATCAGCTTCCGGTGAGCTCTCGCTTTGGGACCATGTTCCAAACGTTATGGCTGCGCATGTATCATGACATGAAATGCGACATGTCTTCAGGTCCAGTCCATGCGTCCATAAAACGAGAAAACGAGCCGCAGGGACAGGCAGAGACAAGGTAGAGGAGACAGCCCGCTGGACTTGTTCGGCTACTGGGTAGGACACGGCATTGCAATATATGCCGTACCAACATAAAGAATACGATAGCTTTGCCCCCTTCCCCCCCCTTGCGTTCTTTTCCCTCTTCCTCTTCGTTCTTCCTGTCATGACGGGCACGCAAGCCCCGGAGAACAAGCTTATCTCACATTGCCTCCCAACCTCCCTCTATTCTCTAGCCCAAACTTTCATCGCGGCCTAGGTCGAGAAGATTATCCCCCATCCTTCCACCCCCCCTCTTCCTTCCCCCCCTCTCACATCTCAGGCCAGCTAGGATGGGCTCGCCTTCAGAGCGACTGACGAACGGCTTGGCTGCCCTGTCCCGGCAAGGCCTCGACTCTGCCCTGGCCGAACCGATAGAGGCATGCGTCCAGAGCCTCATCAAGCGTCACGTCGCCGAACGCCCTTCTGCCCCGGCCATCTGCTCTCGGGATGGAGAGCTCGGATACGGGCAGCTCGATGTGCTGTCTAGTCGTCTGGCCTGTCGATTGGCCCTTCGTCCGGCCAAGCCTGTCGTTCTGTGCTTCGAAAAGTCTCTGCTTGGTCCCATCGCCACCCTGGCCGTCATCAAGACGGGCGCTGTCGCCGTTGTCCTGGACCTCGAGCAGCCCCCGGACCGCCTCCGTGCCATTGTCGCCCGCCTGACTGACCCCGTCGTCATATCTTCCCCGACCAATGCCTCCTTGGCCTGCCAGCTCGCCCCAGGGCCCGTCGTTGTTCTGGATGATGATACGCTGTCTGCTCCGGTCTCGGAGTCGGCGGCTACCCTTCCGCCAGTCAGCCCTTCTGACACCCTCTGTTTAGTCTTTCTGTCCAACGACTCAGACAGTCCGACGGGAGCTGCCATTTCCCACCGAGACATGAGCAGCGCCCTTGTCTATCAACAAAGGCCTCTTGGATACGCGGCTGACTGCCGCACTCTCGATGTCGCCCCTCAGGGGTCTTACACTGCTTGGTGTAACCTACTCCACACATGGGCCAGCGGCGGCTGCCTGTGCATCCCGTCTGACGAAGACTGCCGAAGCAACGTCTGGAGCTCTGCCGTGGCGCTACGGGCCAATACGATTCACGTGACGCCGGACGTGGCTCTCGGCCTGCTCCACAATTCGGGGCCGCCCGGTCGGCTGCACCTTACCCTGGTGGGGCAGCCATCGGTCGTCTCCGCCCGATACCAAGACTCTTCCCCGGCACAGACAAACCACCCTTCTGAGAAAATCACCGCCCTAGGCGACGGAGTCTGTGCTTTTCTGACTGAATCGCAATGTTCACACTCTCTTGGCCGTGTCGTGGGCCAGCTCCGACCCGAGGGTCCGCTGTTCAGGCCGGGACCAGACCCTCTCGAAATATTGACTCCGCCGCCGCTCGCCTCCACCTGGTCCGACTGCTGCGGTTGGACGTGCTCCGCTGGAGACGTCGTGCGAGTCTCCGGCGGCAACTTTGTCGTGCGTGGCAGGTCCGCCAACTCTGTCGATGGAGAGGCACAAAGCCAGGGCCGGCTGGACAGCGAGCCGTCTGAGGACAGCGTTGAGAATATGCAGTTCTCGTCGGAGAGCGAGGAGACGCTTGAGACTCCCGATGCCGAACAGGTCGATTCCGCGGAGACGGAGCAACGGTTACTACACTTATGGGCCCAAGTCCTCCAAACCGGCTCGGATAAGATCTCCGGTGATGACGACTTCTTCGAGCTCGGCGGCGATGCCACAAAGGGTTTGCGCCTTCACGCCTTGGCCCGTGACAAGGGCCTTCACTTCTCCTTGCGTGACCTCTTCCGTGGCTCCAGCCTTCGTCAGCTTTCGGCCCAGACGAGCCGGGGTTGTCTGAAATCGGCTCCGGGCATCCCCCCTTTCTCCCTGCTGGGTCCCTCCCTCAATATCGACGAGGCGCGTGCCCAGGTCGCTCAGTTGTGCCGCGCTCAGACCTCTCAGGTCGTTGACCTGCTTCCCTGCTCACCTCTTCAGGAGGGTTTGCTGGCCCTTACACAGAGGCTTCCGGGCAGCTACGTGGCGCATCACATCTACGAGATTGACGAAGGCGTTAGCATATCACGCCTGCGCCGCGCCTGGGATCAGGTTGTGGCCATGAACCCCGTCCTTCGCACGCGCGTCGTTAGTCTACCCAGTCAAGGCCTCGTCCAGGTTGTCTTGGAGCAAGGAGCCCCATGGTCGTCGGCCACCGATCTCGACGACTACCAGAGCCAGCACTGCGAGACGGAGAAGCAGATGGGACTGGGCACACCCCTTTCCAGGTTTGCCATACTCGACGCCGGCGCCGAAGCCCGCCCCTGCTTCCTGTGGGAGATTCACCATGCCTTGTACGATGGATGGTCTCTGCCGCTGGTGATGGCTGAGGTCGAGAACGCGTACTACTGCGAGACCGGACAAGACCTGAAGCCCATGACGGGCTTCATCAAGTATATCCAGGATCGTGACGAGATGGCCGCCAAGACCTTCTGGAGAGGCCAGTTCGCCGGCATTCAAGAGGCTCACTTTCCCCCGCCACGGCCAGCGGCGGCAGCTTCGCGGTCGGCCGCCCAGATGTCCCTGACGGTGCCGAATCTCGGATGGGGCCGCAGTGACTTCACGCCGGCCACAATGGTCCGCGCCGCTTGGGCTGTGGTGGTGGCTCGCGGTGCCGACTCCAACGAGGCTCTCTACGGCGTCACCGTTACGGGCCGCCAGGCGCCGGTAGATGGCATCGAGCTCATGGCCGGCCCGGCCATCGCCACCGTGCCTATGAGGGTGACTCTGGACTGGGAGGGCAGCGTCCACCAACTACTCGACTCGGTGCAACGACAATCGACAGACATGATTCCCTATGAGCAGACGGGCCTGCAGCGTATCCGCCGCATGGGCGACGAAGCTGCCATGGCCTGTGCCTTCCGCTCGCTGATGGTGGTGCAGCCGGGGGCCGGCGGCGGCGGCAGCGGCGGCAGCGGCGGCGAGGGAGACTCTCCCAGCCGCCCCTTCTTGAGCAAGCCCGACGGCAGCGGCGGTGACGATGACGACCAGTCGGGCCGAGAGCTTGCACCTATTACCTATCCCATCGAAGTCGAATGCCAACTGGGCACGGACGAAGCCCGGCTGCGCGTCGATTACAACCCTGATGCTGTCGACCGTCGCGAGATGGAAGCCATAGCCGAGAGTTTCGAGCAGGTCCTTCGAAAGCTCGCGGATCGAAGCCTGGCGCAGGAGAAGGTCGGATCCCTAGTTCCCGGTCGAAAGGGCCGCATCGACGCTGCTCTCGCCTGGAACGCCACTGTTCCCCAGCGGATCGAGGAGTGCGTGCATCATCTCATTGCTCGCCGGGTCAACGAGCGTCCGCTGGCCCCTGCTCTCCGCGCCTGGGATGGCGAGCTCACGTACCAGGAACTTGACGTACGATCGACGGCGCTGGCTCTTCGGCTCGTGGCTCGAGGAGTCGCGGAGACGCTGGTGCCGGTGCTGTTCGAGAAGTCGGCGTGGATGCCCGTCGCCGTGCTCGCCGTATTGAAAGCCGGCGGTGCCTTGGTGGCGTTGGAGATGAAGGAACCGGAAGAGAGACTGCGTACCATTGTTTCACAGGCGACATCGCCGGTCTTTCTTTCATCAGTCGGCAATGCCGGTCTGGCTCGCCGCCTGGCCGGAGACGAAAAGGAGGTCGAAGTTGTCGGCGGCCCGAGAAACGAGTCGACGGATCCGGAGCCGCAGCACGCCCTTTCCCTTCTCCCTACGGTCAGCCCGTCCAGCCTGCTCTATGTTGTCTTTACATCCGGCAGCACGGGGACGCCCAAAGGCGTTATGATCTCACACCGAAGCTTTTGCAGCGCCATTGCCTATCAGCAGGCATTCTTGGACTATAATCAGAACGCCCATGTCCTAGACTTTGCATCTTGTGCGTTTGACGTCGCTTGGTCGAACCTTTTTAATACCCTTACCTCTGGTGCCTGCCTCTGCATCCCTTCGCCTCAAGAGCGGGAGAATGACCTGGCCGGTTGCTTCTCTAGATACGACATTACTTTTGCCGATCTCACCCCGTCGGTTGCTCGGGCTCTCGGCCCCGATGTGCTCTCGAGGCTGACGACGATGATACTGGGCGGCGAGGCACCGTTGCCGAGTGATGCCTCGCTGGCTGGTGGCCAGACGCACATCATTAACGCGTACGGCCCGGCCGAGTGTACGCCAACCAGCACACTCACGACGCTAGATGCCGCCGACGTTTGCATCGGTCGAGGGCTCGGCGTCTGCACCTGGATCGTCGACGTCGACAATTCCGATTCGTTGACCTCGGTCGGTGACGTCGGCGAGCTTTGGATCGAGGGACCGCTTGTGGGCGAAGGCTACCTCAATGATGCTGAGAGGACGGCGGCGGCCTTTGTTCGAGATCCGGCTTGGCTCCAACACGCCGTCGGCCGGAGCGGTGTCGTGTATCGCACTGGCGACCTCGTGCGGTACAGGGACGACGGGGCACTCGTCTTCATCGGACGCAAGGACACGCAGGTCAAGATCCGCGGCCAGCGCGTCGAGCTGAGCGAGGTTGAGAGCTGTGTGCGGCAGCTGATGGACTCTGCCGACGTTCAGGTCGTTGCCGAGGCCATCCGACCCCCCGGCGCTCGAAACCCCCAGCTCGTGGCGTTTGTCGCCCTTCCAAGGGCTGAGGCCATGGCCGACGACGAGCTCGACCAGGCGGCGGAGAAAGCCACCGAAGGGCTTTCGGACCGGCTGCTCCAGGTAGTGCCGTCTTACATGGTTCCAGCTACCTACATGCCGGTGCGGGAGATGCCGGTCACGACAGCCGGCAAGACAGACCGACGCCGGCTTCGGGCCATCGGAGAGTCCTTGTGGGCGCAATATCGCGCTCATCTTGACAAGAAGGGCAAGTCGACGCAGCCTGCCACCGAGATTGAGAGCATCTTGCAAAAGGTGTGGATGTCGGTGCTCAATCTGTCTGCTGATGAAGCCTCGGTCGAAGCGGGCTTTGCGAGCATGGGCGGAGATTCCATCTCGGCTATGCAGCTGGTGTCCCGCTGTCGACTGCACAACGTCATGTTCACCGTCAGCGATATTCTTCAGTCCAACACCATTCGCAAGCTCGCAGCCCTGTACAAGCCCGTTGCCTCCACCACTGGGAGCGAGCTGCTGAGGGCGATCGAGAACGAGGAGCAAGAGGAGCCGACGGCCGAATTTGATCTCTCGCCGATGCAGCAGTCCTTCTTCCGCGACTATCCTCAAGGCCTGAACCACTTCAACCAGTCTTTCCTCCTCGACCTCGGCCAAGATGTGACAGCTCGAGCGTTGAAGGGTGCCCTTGACGCTCTTGTTGACCGTCACGCCATGCTCCGGGCTCGCTTCCGTCGAGACCCCGACAGCGGTATCTGGAAGCAGAGGATTGAGCAGGGCCCCGAAACGTTCGCCTTTGCCGAGCACACCGTGGCGGATCGCGACGAGGTCGGCAGGATCGGCCAAAAGCGGCAGGTTGAGCTCGACATCTGCCAGGGCCCAGTCTTTGCTTGCGACCTCTTCCACGTACCCGACGGCGGCCAGGTCGTGCTTCTCTCGGCGCATCACCTAGTCATCGACCTGGTGTCGTGGCGAATTCTGTGGAACGACGTCGAAGAGTACGTCAGGCTCGGAGAGCTGCAGATGCAAAAGACGCTTTCTTTCCGCTCGTGGTGCGCAGTGCAAGCCAAGATCGGCAGCAGCCTTTCCCCCCTCTCCGTGTTGCCTTATCCGATTCCCGAGCCGGAGCTGGACTTCTGGGGGCTGTCGATGGAGGATAATACATTTGGCGATTGTGATACGCTCGACGTGAGTCTTGCCCCCGACGTGAGCAAGCTTCTATTTGGGAAGAGCAACGAAAGCCTCCGCACGGAAGCTCTCGATGTCATCCTCGGCGCCCTTTCCTATTCCTTCCACCAGACGTTCCCGGAGCGATCTGTGCCCGCCATCTGGATCGAGGGTCATGGAAGGGAGCAGCTCGAGGAGGATGTCCCGACCGACGTCTCGGGCACCATCGGCTGGTTTACTACCATGTACCCTCTGGCTGTTCCCATCACCCCTGATCAGTCCGTGACACACGCTGTGAGACTGGTCAAGGATACGAGGAGGAAGGTTCCTCGCATGGGTTTGCCATTCTACGCCTGTCAACACTACAGCCAGTCCGGGCGCCAGGCGTTCCAAGGCCACGATGTCTACGAGATCGTCTTTAATTTTACCGGGCGGTTCCAGCAGCTGGAGAGAGAGGAGGGCCTGTTCAAGTCTTCTCAGACGACGGACGAAAGCGACGTCAAGATTAGCGAAATCTCAAAGTCGGCTCGACGCTTCCTCATGCTCGAGATCGGTGCCGTCGTGGCCGACAACGCCCTCGCCGTCTCCTTCAACTACCACAGGGGCATGAAGCATCAGGATCGGCTCCTGGAATGGTCGCAGACGTTTGTCCATGTTTTGGAGTCTGCCGTGCATCTCCTTGCGCGTGCCCCTATCGGCTTCACGTTGAGCGACCTGCCCCTTCTCCAGCTTTCTTACCGTGGCCTCGACTCCCTGCTGACGGAGCAACTACCGCGAATCGGGGTCAAGCCGCAAAACGTTCAGAGCATCTATCCCTGCTCGCCTCTGCAAGAGGGCATGTTGTTGAGTTCGGTCAAGGGCGCAGCGTCGTACATCACCTACACCATCTGGCGCTGCATCTCTACTGGCCCCGACGCAGAAGCCATCTCGCCCTCGAGGTTGGAGGAATCTTGGAGGCTTGTGGTCGGTCGACATACCATTCTCTCCACCGTCTTTGCCCTGCACCCCGAGGGCAACGGCTTTCTGCAGATCGTTCTGGACAAGCCGCCGATCCGGGTGACGCAGTTGAAATCCGGCTCGGAGAGTCCAACGGAGACCTTGTCCCGCTTGCCGGAGCCGACGTTTGCCGACCGGGAGCCCGAGCATGCCTTGATTATCTGTCGGGCAGATTCGGGTGAGGTGGCTTGCCGGCTGGACATGAGCCACGCCTTGACCGATGCCCATTCTGCCAACCAGCTGCTGAGTGAGCTGGGCACGGCATACAGCGGCAAAGGCGAGTTGACGCCGGCTCCGGCGTTTGCCGAGGTCATTCGTTACATTTGCAGCACGCCGCGCTCGCAGATCGTCAGCACGTGGACTTCTCTGCTCGACAACATCAAGCCGTGCGAATTCCCCTCATCGGCCGTGGCTCCCGATGCCGACGTGCAGGAGAAGCTTACCGAGCTGGCCTGCAACGCGGAACTGCAGATGAGCATCAACGAGTTTTGCAAGAAGACGGAGGTGATGCCGTCCGCCCTGATTCAGGTTGCTTGGGCCATGGTTCTGTCCCACATGACTGGCATGCACGACGTCTGCTTCGGCTATCTGGTCTCCGGCCGGGACGCGCCGGTGAATGGAGTGGACAACGTCGTCGGGCCGCTGGCGAATCTTCTCATCAGTCGGGTGGACTTGGGCGCATCGGCGAGACAGGTGCTCGAGACGACGTCTGAAAGATCGAAGCAGCACATGTCGATTCAGCACGTCTCTTTGGCCGAGATCCAGCACCACCTCGGTCTTTCAGGACGACGGATGTTTAATACTTCGTTGTCGATTCGCGCCAACGAGAAGGAGAAGGGTGTGGCCGAGTCGGGCCTGTCGTTTGACATTCTGTCCGGAGGCGACGCACACGAGGTTGGTAGTCGGACTAGATGGCGGATGTGCCAGGACGAGCTGACATTTTTTTCCCACCGCAGTTTGACGTCAAGTGCAACGCCTCCATAGGGGGCGCTGATGTGCATCTGTCCATCGAGTTCAGGGAGCCGTACGTAACCAGGCGTGCGGCTTTGGAAGCACGGGATACGCTTGAGCGTGCCATCGGCTATCTCCTCGCCAACACCTTCGTCGGGGAAGGCCTTGCTGACGTCGACTTGGACGCCACGACTCTCCATGGCGGCTTCTTCAAGCACACAACGGGAGTGGAAAATTCTGTCGCCACGTCGTTTTGGACGGGCCAGTTTGCCAACACCCAAGGAACACATTTCCCCCAGCCCAAGCCCAGCATCCAACACCCTGTGCTTGACCGGTCCATGGATTTGGATTTCGGAGGCCTTGGCTGGCAATCTGGTGACTATGCGGTCGAGACGATGGCCAGGAGCGCTTGGTCTGTCCTGGCTGCTCGAATCATGTGTTCAGACGAGAGTATCCTGGGGATGGTGAGCTCCGGCAGTCAAGCGCTGGATCCTATGCCCGTCCGCGTCGTGGTCGACTGGGAGAAGAGCGTCGACAATCTCTTGGACGAGGTGCAATGCCAGACGTTGGCGATGAAGTCGTTTGGGCGGATGGGCCTGGAGCGAATCCGCCGCGTCAACGAGGATGCGGCATTGGCGTGCGGCTTTCAGACGCTGCTGACGGTTGATGAGTCGAGCCAGACGATGGGCGCAACCAACAGCCGCGAGCACGGCACGCACTCGTTGGAAATTGCCTTGCGTTGGGAGGCGGAGGCGGTGCGCATCTCGGCCAAGTTCGACTCTCGAGTCCTTAACGAAGTGCGAGTTTCCCGCCTCGTCCACCAGTTCGAGCACGTTCTGCGACAGATGCTCGACACGGATATGCGGCAGAGCAAGCTCAGACAAATGACGGTGGCAAGCACTCGAGATCTCGAGGACGTCTGGACTTGGAACGCCAAAGTGCCGGAGTCGGTGGTGGGCTGTATCCACGATGATATCCTGGAGAATGCCGAGACTCGGCCTGAGGCGCCGGCCATTGACGCATGGGACGGTAGCTTGACGTATAAGCAGCTGGATGAGGTCTCGCGGAAACTAGCCGTCAAGCTCATCAAGAGCGGCGTTGGCTCGGGAAGCATCGTGCCGCTCTGTTTCGAGAAGTCCATGTGGATGCCGGTGGCGGCGCTCGCGGTCATGAGAGCGGGCGGCGCGTCGGTGGCAGTTGACACGACTCAGCCGCAGGAGCGGATACGGACCATGACGACGCAGGTCTTTGCTGCCTTGGACAGGCCCAAGATCATTCTGTCGTCGGTGGCAAACGAAGTCATGGTGGGACAACTCGAGGCTGACGAGGTCATCGTCGTCAACCACGACGCATGCAACGACGTCGGTGTCGAGCAAGCCCCTGAGATGCCCGTCGTCGTCCCCTCGCATGTGCTGTACGTCGTCTTCACCTCGGGGAGTACCGGGAAGCCCAAAGGCGTCGTCATCACCCACCAGAACTTTTACACGGCGACGCACTATCAACGCACCCTACTCGGGGTCAAGAGCGACTCGCGCGTGTTCGACTTTTCGTCGTACGCCTTCGATGTTGCTTGGCTGAGTATGCTGAAGGCGCTCACCGTCGGGGCCTGTCTCTGCATCGCGTCCGCCGCGGAGCGAGAAGACGATCTCGGCGGCTGTCTGACGAAATACGGCATCACCGTGGTGGATCTGACGCCTGCGGTTGCGCGGGTCATAGAGCCTCGCGAGGCCCTCTCCAGCCTCGATACCCTTATCCTCGGCGGCGAGGCTGTTTCCGCGAGCGATGCCGACCTGGTGGGAGACAAGACGCAGATTATGGTGGCCTACGGACCCGCGGAATGCACACCGACCTGTTCCATCATGAACTTGACCAAGACTAAAAGTCACGGAATCGGCCACGGGGTCGGCATGTGTCTCTGGGTGGTTGATCTCGAGAACGTAGACGCGCTGGCTCCGGTCGGTTCTACGGGCGAGCTCTGGCTCGAAGGACCTCTGGTCGGCCTGGGTTACCTTAACGAGCCGGAGAAGACGGCGGCGGCGTTCATTCAAGACCCGGCATGGCTTACCAAGGGCTCGCCCGACGGGAGGAGGCCCGGTCGTCGCGGTCGTGTCTATCGGACGGGCGACCTGGTGCAGCAGCTGGAAGATGGGTCTTTCCTCTTCATCGGGCGCAAGGACACGCAAGTCAAGATCCGCGGACAGCGAGTCGAGCTCGGCGATATCGAGTACCACGTCCGCCAGACGCTAGAGGAGTCCGGAACGTTGGGCAAGGTGCATGTGGCGGCCGAGACGATCCACCCGCGAGGGGTAGCCGGCAAGATGCTGGTTGCTTTCGTGGCAGCCGAGGGCACAACGGCCGAGACGCACGATGACGAGGTCCGGAAGGCGGCCGGCGCGGCAACGGAGAAGCTGACCAAGGCGCTGCCCGTCTATATGGTGCCGACGCTTTACATGCCCGTCAAGGCGCTCCCCATGTCAGCCACGGGCAAGATAGACCGACGCCGACTGCAGGAGATGGGCGCGGCGCTGACGGCAAAGGACGTTGCGGCCATGAGCCGAGCCGGCGAGCAGAGACGGACGCCGCAGACGGAGGCCGAGCGGACCATGCAAGCTCTCTGGGCCGAGATCCTCAATGTTGAAGCGGAGAGTATCGGCGCAGACGACAGCTTCTTCCGCATCGGCGGCGACTCCATCGGCGCCATGAGGCTGGTGGGCCTGGCGAGGTACAGGGGCTTCAACTTCTCGGTGAGGGACGTGTTCCAGAGCCCGGTTTTGAGCGACTTGGCCGCTCTCGAGAGTCGTTGACATTTTGTGGGGGGAGGGGGGGGGGGGAAGGTTTACTGAACAGCCGAGCCGAGATTGCGAAAAAAAGAAGGGCAAAAAGGGAGACAGGACGGGGCAAAGTCGGAGGCGAAACTGGTCTCGGCTGAGTTGTATAGGAATGCGTCATCATCGTTGCAGCTTGTCTTGTCCAGGTAGTGAAAAGTTTTTGTGTCGTTTTGTTGGCCTGATTTGATTCTGGCGCTTTGGTTCAACTTGGTAGGCCTTTTTGGTAAATGATGAGAAGGTTAGAAGTTGAAGGTAATGTGATTTTTGCGTTCGACAGGCCACGTCAAGTCGTCACGAGTCATGACTCTCTTGCTTTGGCGGTTGAATTTAGGTTATGAGCCGCACGACATAAGATTTAATAGTTCCCCCACCGAGAGGGGACGAAATACGGAAACGCTGTTGACCAGGTAGGTCACTGGCCACGACTCTTCGACGTCAATCCCAGGACGAGGGTTGGGCAAGTGGGCTATTGTCCTACGAATCGCCGTGCCAGGACGACGAAATTGACATGACGGGGAGTTTACGACTATCTTCTCAGTGGGTCGGTCATTCGAGGATGGCGACGGAGGGCGCAACGCGTCTTTCTTCTTTTCTCTTTTCATTCCAGCACTGCCTTAACCTTTGTGTCCAACGATGATAGGGACAGGGGTATACTCGTGTCCAACGTGCAGGGAAAGCTCAGCAACGCTCACTAGCAGAGCTCGCACTGGCATTGTCGGCAGGCACTCGGCATCGTGTCCATGCTGTAAGTCCAGTCGCACCCCCTCCACCGGTTATAATAGCAATACTGCGAGCTGGGACAGAGACCCGGTTTGCAACTCTGCGGCCACGTCCTGCTCCTGGTACAACAAGCGTTGTTCGATCCCCATCCGCGGGGAGCAAGCTGGTGTTTATCGTCGACGACATATGCGGAGGTGGAACCGTCGAGCTTGTCAGCATCATCTATTTTGTTTTTCCCTAGCATCCAAGTCAGCCTCTTTCTGACTTGTGGGATTTGCCGGGTGGGGGCGGGGTGAGGTTTGCAAAAGAGCAGTCGGAATTGTTTTTTTCAATACCGTCATGTTGTTGGAAATAATCTGCCACGGCTTCGCCTTGGTCTGCGATGACGTGGGCTAAAGACGTTGTGCCGAGGGCGGCGACGGCGATGAACAAGCTGCGTAGGGAGAGCATTGCTTTTGACACTCTGGTAATGGGGGGGGGGGGAAGTTCCAAAAGTTGCTGCACCTGGGTCATCTTTCCTGACCGGCGAGCGAGCTACTCTTATTATATCTGTACGGAGAGAGGGCGAAAGCCTTTTTTTTATTATAGTGACACGCAGCCATTCCAGCCACGATGCTTGGCCAGAAACCCTAACCGAGTCGTTGACCGGATCTGTCAAGGTTCGGACTTTGCATGGGGGTTTTTCTTCGGGGCATAGCCAGTCAGTCAAAGTCAGTCTCTGGTAGTCAGTCAACCCACACAAAATCGACAAAACTCGTCGGGGGAGGAAACTGTCTGAGCAGTGCCTCCAGGCGTACATACATACATACATACGAGCAGACCAAATTGTCCGTGACAGAATCGAGCATCTGATAGACACCATCTCGTGCATGCAGCCACCGGACAAGATGGGGGGGAAATTGTGTTCTTTTGCGCTTCAAGGCAGCTGTCCAGCAGAAATGACTAGCAGAAACGAAGATACGCCCTCTCCAACCACCTCACATGAACTATCCCGAGAGCATAACTAGCAATACACGGCTTAGGATATAAATTCCATGTAATGGCCCGTTCCTTATATAAAGTTCTTTTGCAGATACTTGAAATGTTAAATGCCCCTGGATGGATGCATGGATAGATGCATCCACAACAGCCGGCTGTTTGGCCGCACTGCATTTGGAATTCAGCGCCCTCTGCATTATATGTGTACGTGATATACAGACATGCATATGCATGTATGCACATATGTACGCATGCCGGGGCGTTTTTGGACTTGTGCAGCTTCGTTACATCTCGCGTCCTGATCTGGAGTACAGTGCAGGAAGAGGGATCATCGGCATGGATCTGTTTCACAGGGGCAAGAGGGAGAGAGAGAGCAGAGGATAAAGGAGGTCTAAAAAGCTAACAGTAGTAGTAGTAGTAGTAGTATGGATTAATGCTCTTTATACTAGGTAGTAGTTAGGTTTAACGTTAAGTTACTGCCCTCTTGGCATAATTGCTCTGCAAGGAAAACAACATTATATCCTCCGCCTCTTGGGCAATAGTCTCATCGTTTCGCCGGGTGGAGAAAAGTAGGGTACAAAGGGAGCCTTGAGGCACGTTAGCTTGCTTTCCTCAACTTGACGCTATCATGGCTGGGGTGACACAGTACCTCCATCAAGGCGCGAGTCGTGCGCAGGAATAGTCTTGGCTTCGGATCAGGAAAGTCGTCCAAGGTATTCACGGCCCGCGTCAGCGCATCGAGGAGCCACTGGGAGAAACTCACAACCGCCAGCTCGTGGCCGGAGACGATTTCCAGTTCCATCTGGTACAGTCGGTTGTAATCCGCATTCTCCTGCGCTTTGGCGAAGGAAAGAATCATGTTCTGCACTGGAACGGTCGACGAGTCCAAGTGAGCCCATCCTCTGAAGTAGGGGCAAAAGTCGATCTTGGCCAGCTGAGCAGTGTGCATCCAGGGGGCGAAGATGATGAGGTTGCGCAGAGAAGAGCATTTGGCTCTGACAACATCGCGGAGCGTGTTATTGAGGGCGAAAAAGCTGCGGGGAGAAAGGGCAAGATGCTGCATGCGGGAAAGCACATCGTAGTAGTGATCGAAAATCCTCATCATGGCCTCGTTCTTCTCCGCGCCGTTGAGAAGAAAGATGTGACGACTAAAGTTGATCCATCCGATACGCGGAATATGAGTGTGCGTTTTTTTCATCATCACCCACGCTTCGTAGCAGCTTTGGCCAATGGACGAGTTGAAACGTCCGACTCGCCGAAGAGCTTTGACGCCATCCGCTGCGCAGCCCGTCACGTTCCAGTCGGCGAGAGCGAGCCGCCAGATCTCGAGACGCACTTCGGCTGGGAGTTGCGGGAAGCGGGAGAATTGATCCGTCATCTTGAAGGCTTTGTGCTTTGATGCTGCGATGATGAAGGGGCAAGAAAGAGGTGGATGAGATTTTTTATTTTTTATTTTTTTTTGGGGGGGGGGGGAGGGGAAGTGGTGAGAGGGAAATTTTTTTTTTCGCCCTGGCAGGACTAAGAATTCAGGATTGAGAAAAGCCAACATGTGCGGCCGATAAGAAACAGGCCGATAAGAATAAATCTCTGGCAGAGTGAGTTGTTGCCTAATTACTTACTGGGCAACTCCCAGACTACTACCCATTATTTGCCAGGCATAACTATCTCATCTCCTCGTTTTCACCGTCTTCTTCCCTCTTCCACTCCTCTCTACCTTTGTTCTCCCTTCCCTTGTTCCTCATGTTTTCGCATCTCCCATCGTGCCCTCAATCCATCCCTGGAGCACAGGTAAAAGGCTGGCTTTGGGTCGAAAACGGTGGAATCTTTCTGGCTGAGAACGTTGGTCGCGTACAGAAGCACTTGGAAGAAAACGCGAAAGAAGCTGCGGAAATGGCGGCCAGAAGCTGGTGAAGCAAGGACGTCTGTCTCATCAACCTGAAGCCAGTACTTGCGAGAAAGAAGCCTGGGAGATTCGAGCTCTGGGCTCAGCGGCTGCGGCCAGATGTCGACCGGCTTCATCTGCGCCCATTCCTCGACGGTGAGAGGACCTCGAGTCGACACATGATAAGGGTCGATGGGTGGGGACACGAAGATCAGGCTGCGCAGCTGCACACCACTGCCCCTGAGGGTGTCGATGAAGTTGAAAAGCTGGTCACATCTGTGAGGGTTGATGTCGAGTATGAGGTGCTGGATGCGAGAAAACAGATGATAGCATTCATCCACATCATCTATCAGCCTCTCATCCTCCAAAAGGCCGTGGTATAGAAAGATGTGGCGGGCAAAATGAATCCATCCGAGTCCTTCGACAAGGACGTGTGAAGCTCGCATCACAACCCGGGCTTCGTAGCAGCTTTGGCCGACGTCGGAAGGGAGCTGACCGACGGCGTAGATGGGTTTTTCTTCATCATCTTTGCCGCGTCTGAAGCCGGTCACGGTCAAGTTCTTATCCAAGGCGAAGCGCCAGATTTCCCGACGAAGCTCGGGGGGGAGCTTCGGGAAAAGGGTGAAACGGCCGTCCATGGCAATAAGCTGGGGGGTTAAGGCCGAATGAAGAAAATCAGCAAAAGAAGGATGTGGAAAACGAGGTCGAGCAAACGTGTGACGTACATGATGATCAAGACTGGCGAGAACACAACGGCTGCACAAGCCTGACTGACGAAACCTTGATGAATGAGGGTGGGAGAAGAAAACCTGCCACAGGGCTCGGTGAAGGAAATAAAAAAGGGTTTATCCTGGCAGAGAGTGGAATGCTTTAGAATAGACGGCTGTGAGAAGGTAAAGGTTTCCGGCGAGCAGCCTCGAACCCCGTAAGCCACTTCTCTTCACGTGGCATACCTACCTACCTACAGCGACTTGATAGGCGAAAACAAGCAGGCCAATGTATTTTCGCTTACAATTTATACGGCCAGTTGACAAAGCTTTTGCTCGCTTCTTCTCATGGCAGCCCATGGCCACTGTACATAGGAGGTAAGCAGCCCATGACGAAGCTGGCCACCTCCATCACAGCCAGTAGCAGCCCAACACACAGCGCCTGAATCATACGGAAGCGGCAGACGTCTCGTGGTTGGCGAACTGCCACTTTCTTCACGGTACTATCTATAAATCTGGCAACTTGTCCAACTCGGCCGAAGGGCACAAAAGGATGTTCGGCTTCTGGCCAGGAAACAATGGCCCACACCCTCGTCGTTTATACCCAAGCTTGTATTCGCATGACTGGCGAGTAAGGCAGGCCTATGGACTATTGCCTGAAGCTGAGCAGCCAACAGCTCTGAATACGCCAGTTGCTGGATACAAAACATCAGTTAAAACGACAAGGCTGCGTAGCTAGCACAGCGTCCATGATGACCAAAAAGGTTTCTGAGATTCGACCACTGGCAAAAAAAAAACACAACACCCCATTTCCTCTCCTCAGAAGCTCGTTTGCAGCTTCGGGTAGTCCTTGGCACGGGCACGCAGGTCAGCGAAGATGGCGTCCGACTCGGTGCCCGGGAGCTGTCGCATCCTCTCCAGGTCCTCCTCCTCGAGATGGTTCAGCACCTCGATTGGTTCGGCCTTGTCGTTTTCCTCGTCCGTGGTTTGAGCCTCGACTGCCTTGTCCAGGCCTGATGATTCGCCGATGAGGAGAAGCTGAGCGTTGACGTAGTTTAGATGCTCCGGCCGCGTCGGCAGCCAGCGAAGGCCACGAAACTCGTCGAGAATTCTGGCCGAACCGTCAATATACGAGACGAGTTGCATTACCCCCAACCTTGGATTGGCTGTTTCTTACTTCTGGGGATACTCGGGTCCTTCTGGAAGACGTGCCCTCGCCGGGCCCTCCTTGCTCGGATTCTTGGTGCTCAGGATAAAACTTCCTCGATCTTTGAAACCCAGCTCGGACTGAACCGAGGACGCGTCCTCGGGCAAGGTGCGCATATACGCCAGATGGCTCTCACGGCCCGTCGTCGTTATAACGTAGACGCCTTCTCCGACGGGCGTCGCCGCCGGCGTATGACGCTTACCCACAGTCCTCGTCTCATATTCGCCATCGTCGAGAAAGCTCGTCTTGAGCTCATCATACGAAGGGCCTGATTTTTCCACAAACGCCATGAAGCGGTCCCTGCCACTCACGGGCAGAACCTTTTTGGGAAGCGCCAGCAACCTGGTCGTGCCGGAGTTGTCCAGGGGGCCGTCGCCGAGCTTCGAATGCGTATCTACGGGACGGAGAAGAATGTAGCTCCGGGCGATATCGTCGACCTTTTCGAGCTCCTCCGTGTCGACCCGGCCGCGGACAAAGAGGTAGAAGACGCCCTTTTCCAGGACGTTGGACGGAACTCGCGGCTCCTCGTCTTTCTCATGCTGCTCCGCCGCTTGGGGCTTGCGCCGTTTAGCGTCGGGAGATGGATGATCGGTCTGGTGCTTCTCCCCAGCGGTGGCTGAATTCGATGGCGAGCTTGGACTCGTCATTTCGTACAGAGAGAGAGCGAATGGGTGCGGTTGCGAGCAAAAATCTCATGGACAGGGGGGGGGGGGGAGTAGTCGAGCTCTGATGTCATAGATTCGTCAGATCGACGATCGACGATCCGCTACAATCTGCATCTGCATACCGACATTGCCCTATCTATGAAGCTGATTGATCAGGGGGTATAATACGCATCTCTGGGATCCGCGGACGGGTCCTGACAAGAGGAGAGTGAGTGTCTAACCGCTTTTCTGACTGACAGTCCGGGGTTTGGCTTTCGGAATGGGAGGCTCGGGCCGATTCGCCCGGGAAAGGTTGTCACGCACGTGTCGGGGGCATGATGCAGCAGCCCTTCCGAGGCTGGTGAGTGTAGAATCACGGCTTATTCAACACGGCTACGAAGGCCTCTCTGCTGTCATTTTTCTAAAGTTCTTCATCCATCTTTATAGCTGTCAAGTCGTCGTGTCTGTCCATTGCAAACAAGGGTAACAATTGACTGCGGTCTCCGGCGTGGTAGGCACCACACTGTCTCAGACAGTGAGGGAAGATGAATTGCTTCAAAGAGAAGCCAACAGTTTTCCAGTGTCGAGTGTGTTCATGTACTGATGATTGCTCAGTCATGCAAGCTGCAAGAATGAGACCAAAAAACAGTCAGGCCTCTGTCTTCTCACCTACCCAAGTGAGACAACACGACGCAACTTGTCCGCCCAACTGAACGCATGAGTCTCGAGCAAAAGTGTGCTTGTCGACAGGGTCCAGATTGTGGCCGCTTCATACTCTGCTGCCAAGTTTAAGCTCATCCATGGCTAGCCAGATGCGACTTGTCCGAGGAGAGTTTCAAGACTATGGCTACGTCGGATGACTACCTAGAAGCTTACCTATTGTATATACAGTCTTTGAAAAGTTCCATTGTTCGCAAAGGTCTGTAAAAGTGACGCTAAAGAAGTGCAATCCCTTCGGTCAAGTGTAACAGGCCAGTCCGACACTTTGGATTCAACAGCTACGCGCTCACACACTCTGTCCAAAGACAAGAAAAGAGGCAAGGGAAGAGAGCGGTCGGGGGTAAGAAGCTCCAATGAAGAGTACCTCCCGAAGCAGAATATATGGGGTGAAAGACATCCCACACGTTTGTCTGTTTTTATCCGATACACATACAACAGACTAGGACAAAGCAGCTACTAGCGGAATTCGTGGCCGTTTACATGGTGAGTCAATCAAGCTTTGAGTCTCACCAGGGGAATGTTTAACCACGCTTTGAGAGCAAGACAAACAGGAACGGCGCGTACTTTCCGGAAAGTTTTAACTCTATCAACGAAAATGAGCATTTTTTTTTCAAGCTCGACACTAAACAAGCAATCGTCGGATATGCGGCAAAAGATGGACAAGGTCGCCAATCAACAAGCAACAGACTTCGGCCGCCCACCCTCTTCGCCGCCCATCGTCCCCCTACCGTCGGCGTCAGGGCCGGAGAGAGGCAAATCCCGAATCTGATGTCGACAGCTCGCCTCACGTAACCATGTCGAATGCCTCGGACCAAGGAGACGAGCGGCCGACAGCGGCCGACGAAATCGACGAAGATGAGGCTGAACCGGCGGCAAAGGACTTCGCCAAGGACGCGCGGCAGGGGAGAAACCTGTCGATGGTGACGACGCGTTTGGGAGAGATACGGTCCAGTCCAGGCAGCTCGCTGCCGTCTCCCTCTTCGGCTTGCTCTAGCAGCAGCTCGATGCTGGGAGAGGACGAAAGGACGGAGCTGGTGCGTATCGCCACGGCTCTTTCGCGCAACGTCGCCTCGTCTGGTAGCAGGCAGGGCTCGTTGCTCTACCCGGTTCAGTACGAGCCGGCTCTGGACCCGGCTCACGACAACTTTGACCTCTCGGCTTGGCTGCGGCGCTTCATCGAGCAGCTCCAGGAGCAGGGCATCACCTACCGACGCACCGGAGTCGCCTTTCGCCATCTCGACGTCCTGGGCTCCGGCTCTGCGCTGCAACTGCAGTCGACCGTCGGCACCGTCTTGACTGCACCGCTACGTCTGCCGGAACTGCTTCGGCTGGGTCGCAAAAGGGAGCCGAGACATATCCTGCATGGGTTCGAGGGCCTCGTCCGTAGCGGCGAGCTGCTCATTGTGCTCGGACGGCCCGGCTCCGGGTGCAGTACCCTCCTTCGGACGTTGACGGGGGAGCTGCACGGGCTGGACCTGGGATCCGACGCGAGCGTTCACTTCAATGGCATCCCGCTGAGGAAGATGCGGAGTGAGTTTCGGGGCGAAATCATCTATAACCAGGAGGTGAGTTGCCTCTTCTTTTTCATCCTCCTCCTCCTCCTCCTCCTCCTCCTCTTCTCGCCTCTTCTTCCTTGTCATTGTGTCCTTGTTCTTCCCCCTTTCCATCGCTCCTCTCACCGAGTCTAATTTCGTCCCGCCTTCGAAAAAAAATGTACAGCGTCTGACGAAACCTGACGAAAGCTTCCGTCAGAAATCTTTTGGCAGAGAGGGAAAGACGACAGCCGGGACTTCGACCTGTTTTCTCTCTCTCTCTCTCTCTCTGTGTGTGTTGTGTGTGTGTGTGCGTGTACCTTTTCCTTGCCCCGACCGCCTCTTCATCTCCTTTCGCCCGCGCCATGCCTTTCGTCGGCGACGGACGCAACGAGGGCTTCTTTCATCCGGACCGGAAACGCCGATGGGACGGTGCTGCTTCGGAAGCCGCCGGCATGGTCTTCCGGCTCTACAGCCCGGAAAGGATCGTTCAGGACTCGGCTTCACGCAGGACGCTA